>CAUYQV010186579.1:0-80018 GCA_963574575.1 Galagoides demidoff | reverse complement strand
AAATATTTTCATCAAACTGGTTAACATAGCCTTCATGGTATTTTCTTAGTTATTATGTTTAGACATTTATGTTCTACACCTAGTAAACTTCACATGTACCCTTGTGAGATGCACCGTAGGTGAGGTCCCACCAATTACTCTCCCTCTATTCATCCTTCCCCCTCCCCTCCCCTTCCTTTGCCCTTTTCTCTTATTCTTGGGCTATAATTGGGTTATAGCTTTCATAAAAAAGCTATAAATTGGTTTCATAGTAGGGATGAAGACATTGGATACTTTTTCTACCATTCTTGAGATACTTAAGTGCCCACAGGTTCATGAACGGATTAATAAATTGTGGTATATGTACACCATGGAATTTTATGCAGCCTTAAAGAAAGATGGAGACTTTACCTCTTACATGTTTACACAGATGGAGCTATGCAACTACTTAGCAAACTACTTATTTTTATTTAAGAAATATTTAATGAGGCTGGGCGCTGTGGCTCATGCCTGGAATCCTAGCATTCTGGGAAGCCAAGGCAGACAGATTGCTTGAACTCATGAGTTCGAGACCAGCCTGAGCAAGAGTAAGACTCTTGCTCTAAAATAGCCAGGCATTGTGACAGGTGCCTGTAGTCCCAGCTACTTGGGATGCTGAGGCAGAAGGAGTGCTTGAGCCCAAGAGTTTGAGGTTGCTGTGAGATTCGATGCCATAGCACGCAACCCAGGGCAACAAAGTACGATTCTGTCTCAAAAAAAAAGGAAATGGGCATTTATTATGTGTCAGATCTGTTACAGTTTCTGGATGTGGCAGATTTCTTACAATGAACAGGTACTCCAAATATGAACAAGTGTTCATTCAAAAAACAATAAAATAAAAATGCCTAAGTGTTCATTCAAAGGGTTAGATACTGTGGCAATGGGATGGTTAAGTCCACAGGATAGTCCCCGCTCTGAGTAACGGCCTCATAGCAAATCTCTTCACTTACGTGTTTTTAGATTTTGGGTTTAGATCGTTGGTGTGAGAAGATCTCCCTTTAGAAGCATGAACACACAGATTTTGCAATATAAAGTTGGATTAGCGCTTGATCTAAGCCCTTCTCATGCCACCCGCCCTCTTCTCCAGTGGATGCATCTCAGAAGCAGTCATGGAAACCCTGCCTATGCGCTCGGTAAGTCAGAGATGGCGCCGTTCTCAACATCTCAAAGGTAAGGGTTTGGGTAACAGAAACGCACCCATGTTGTTGTACACTGGGCATAGTTTAATTTTCTGTGGCAGGACTCACAGGAGATGAGAATGTTCACAACTTCGAGAAATTTCAGAGAAGAGCAGCCAATTTCCATTGCGTCTTCGCAAGGGACTATCAGGAAATTTGTTATTAATTTTGTCCAAGGTGATGTCATCCAAACATTAGTCATTAACCTGCTTTTCGGAGATAACGAGTGATCTATGAATCGCCACGCTGACTGGCCTCTTGTCACGCTTTGTTTTCCTTTGGCCTCTGCATAGCATTGGATCCCCCCACTGCCCCATCTGAGTGACTCATTCTTGGCTTTCCTGGGCGTAGACCGTCAGAGGACGACTCCGCTCGGCCTTTCTATCTCTGGATCATCCCCAGTCACTCCTCAGATCTGGACAGGTCCCTAAGCTCCGGCCTTGTCAATCTTTTCTCCCCTCTCCAGTTCTCCCTGCTCAGGGGGCTAATTCGTTCTCAGAGCTGCAGTGTGGAGATGGTCCCCAGGGCCCTATCTTCACCTCCAAGCTTTCTGCCAAGCTCATGGTCCTGTATCTCCGACACCCTAAGGACTACTTCCCCTAGACACAGCCCTTCTTCTCCCTCTCCTGCCTATCCTCCAAAGTTTGCCTCTCCCCTCACTCTGAGCCCCGGTTCCCTTAGCACCTCTTTTCTCCCCAATAAAGATATTCTAAACTCTGACGTTGCACGTCTGGGTTTTGTTTATATTCCCTTTTACAATGACTTCCCATCACTCTCAGAACTAAGGCCAAAGCGGGTTCTGCATCTGCAAGTCCCTTTTATGATTTAAGCCCTCCCAACCTTTCAGGCAGCTCTGTCTAATCCTTAAAGACACTGTTCTTTCTCAGGTCCGTCAAGTGTGCCGACGTTTTCCCACCACACCATCGGCAAATACGGTGCCTAAAAAGGTCTCCTCTGCCGTCTGCTCCATCCTGGACTCCCCGGACTCCCTCACGTCCCACCATCAACTTACTCTACTGCTACTTTTTTTAGTCGTGAGCTTTAATATCACATCAGTGCATCTTCCTTGACCTTCAGGCTGGGTTGAAGCTGTTCATCAGCTGTATCGCATTTGGGCTGTTTATTTCATCCTATCAGGAGCAACTGCACTGTTGGTTTCCTCCCTACATCTGTGAAATCCATAAAGTCAAGGACTTGTTCAGCCCCTCGTTTCCCACCCGGCGTCTAACAGACACTCAGCAAGTTGAGTGAATGAATGAATGAATGAATGAATGAACCGCACTTTGGCAAGTCCTCTATCAGGCATGTGCATTTAGCCACGAGTCCTGTGATTTTTCTCGCACGCATCACCCCACCCTCCCTGTCCCTACAATCCTTTCTGCTGTCATCCAGCCCAGGCCCCCTTCCTCTCCTGCCCAGATTATTTTAAGAGCTCAACCACATCCTTCAGGTGTCAGTTCTCTGTGACCCATGTTGTAAGCTCCCCCCAGATTGATCTTTAAAAAACGTCTTTGTGGCGTCCCTTTGCCCTGGACCCCTGACCACTCTTTTCTGTCCACAAAGAGGAAAGTGTCCCAGGGTCTCAGAGTTGAAAGAAGCCTCGCACGTCATCAGGTGTAACCACCGCTGGTTACAAACTAAGGTTGAGAGGGGTGGGGTGACATGCTGAAGACACAGACCTGGTGCTTCAGGCTGCACAAGGAGTACGCTTGAGAGTCTGGCCGCTTCGTGCACAGACCCCGCTGCAGCCCAGCCTCCTTCCTGTGGCCAACCAATCCCAGCAGAACCGGGCCCCTTCCCGGGCGGGGGGGGGGGGGACCAACTTGTCCCCGCTCTGCTCTGGACTCTCCCAGTTAGAAAACTGAAAATCCCGTATCTCAACAACTCCCTCTGTCCCCTGCCGGACTGGGCTAGTGATCACCCCACACTGAGCACACCTTCAGTTTCTTCTCCTTTTCCTGTTTTGTTTTTGGAGACAGAGTCTCCCTCTGTCCGGGGGTGGAGTGTCACTGTTTTCTCGTCCTCCGTATGCACTTGCTCGGCTCTCCCCGTCACATCACCTGCTTCCTGTCTCTAAACTCACTTTCCAAACGCCCCTCTCCCTGTCCACCCTGCTTAGTGAGCGTAAGAACCTAAGTATCCCTAGTCCGGCCCTCTTTTTTTAGCTGGCCATGCAATGCTTTTTATCATCTGACTTCAAATCTCCTTTATGCCCTGATTGTCCTACTACCATTCCCGTCACTCAGGGGCTCCGAGATAGCAAGCATTGCAACGATGAAAATATCTGTTGGCTGGAAAAGCCAAGATCTCTCTTATTTCCATTGCACAGACTGTTGAATGATAAAAAGGTAAAAAGGGAGATGCTTTGCTCGGAGCAGTCCGTGAGCTTAACAGAAATAAAAAAAAAAAAAAAGAAAGAATAGGAAAAAAGGGCAATAATGAAAAAGTCTGAGACTACCCGTCTCTTTTTTATTTATTTGCATTACTCAGTAGATTCCGATCTTACTCATTATAACAGCCCAGGGCCCTTTAGGCCAAGCGTAGCACAATGATCTATCATTGGGATAAAAATCTCCTGGCGATGACAGCCAGGATTGACAGGGATGTTTAAATCCTCAACTAGGCTTTGGACGACATTCAATTTTTTGTCATGAAATTTCAAAATGTGACTGGAGCATGGTCAAAGCTTTCCACATGGAGGAAACACCAGTGACGCCGAATGACGTGAAACAGCTGTGTTGGAGTGGGAGGACGCTGACCTTCAAGGCCACATACCTCGGGAGGGAGCAAGGCTGGGACTGATGAGCTGTGTGACTTCAAACAAGTCATTGGCTTCCCTAAGCCTCAACTGCTTCATCTGTCAAATGGGACTAATAATAAATACCTCCCCTGGTGCTAAACAAGAGACGCATGTGCCTACGGCCTGGGCCCCAGCCCCGGTGCAGGATAGAGGTGCCCTAATTTTTCCATTTACAAAAATGATGAGCACCTGTATTTTCTAAGAAGATTTTCTAAAATCTGAACATACCTTTATCATAAGTAACCCACATATAGCAACCACTATTTTCTTTCATTTCTCTCATTGTTTTATAAGTTCTGTCTGGCAGTTTAGTTTGTGTATATTTGAACTTTCCAGAAAACATAAGCTTTTAAAAAAAATCTAGTCTTGCCTATACCTTCTACACACTTTACAGATTTTCTTTTTTTAACTTTGAACTGTACCCAACTCATTCTTAGTTGTATCCTGGCCTGCTCACTTGCTGGTGAGTAATTGAGGCACTGCTGAGAACATACAGACCAGTAAATCCTGGTCCTCGCCCTCTGGGAGCACAAACTCAAACAGGAGAGACACAGATGTGAGGCTGTATTTCAGCAGTGGGATCACTGTTGTGTCCGAGTAAAGTTTAAGGAGTATTGTAAGAGAGAGAGGAAAAAAAAATTTAATTGCTCAACCAAAGAAGGAAACATTTAACTGCTCAGTCAAAGGAAGAAATATTTAAGCTCACAAGGGGTAGTCAAGGAGGGCTCCATCGAGGAGGTGACATGTGACCAGAGGTTTAAAGGAACATAGGAGTTCACCAAGGATGAAGGTGAGAGGCAGTTGTATGTACAAGCCCAGAATTGGTAAGTCAATACTTGGACTTCTTATCTCTGCATTTATGCCTTAAAATTTGGAATTCAAAAGTATGGAAGCATCTCACGCATCACTGGACCACCCAAAGCATAGAAACCAGAATTCTGGCCCGGAGAAATTTGCAAAATTTCCTTACAATTAATAGCCTCTACCTTTAGTTAAGGTGTAAATAACCAACAATGAGGTCAGGATAAAACTATAACTAAATATGTGTATTTCAGAATGAAAAAGTTACATCCATCAGCCCAGACCTAAACCTGAAAAATGACCATTTTTATTTTTTTTTAACTTGACAGAATGGAGGTAACAGAATATGAGAACCACTCTTTTCAACTATCAAAACAGTTTTTCTGGACTATTGAAAAGCATCCATTAGCTCGTTCCCTATCATCCTCTTCCTTTTAAAAAATAATAATTTCATAGTTAAAAATGACTCATACTTGCTGTATTCAAGCGATAAAGAAAATTATAAGGAAGAAAAGTTTTAAAATTATCTAATATCCCAGCGTCTAGAAATAACTCTTACTTTGGTGAATTATATTTCAGATATACCTCTATTCATATGAGTGAAAGGAAGGAAGGAAGGAAGGATAGGTGGATGGATGGATGGATGGATGGATAGATAGTTGGGTGGATGGATTGGTGGATGGATGGATGGATGGATAGTTGGATAGATGGATGGATGGACAAATGGATGGATGGATGGATGGGTGGGTGGATGGATTGGTGGATGGATGGTTGAATGGATAGTTGGATAGATGGACGGATGGACAAACGGATGGATGGATGGATGGATGGACAGATGGAAGCATGGATGAATTAATGAATGGACTGATGACTGGTTGGGCAGGGGTGGATCCCTTTATTTTTTCCTAGGCTAACGATCAATCTTCTACTAGTGAGTTTATCTGCCCTCACCCCTTTAGTAAACAGTGAAGAGATGTCCCCATCTCCTATACTCTCCACTTCACTACTTCCCAGTTTCCTAAAATCAACTTCTCAGAGGAGTCTCAGAAAGCCTTAGGGATGGCATCCAAATGACACCATACCAGCTGTTTTCCATCATATCAATATCTAGGAAACATTTATGGATTTTACGGGTTCTTACAAATAGAATGGAAATATAACATTTCTTAGATTAACCCACACGCACGTTGGCAAGGAGGAAGAAGGAGATGATGAAGAGCTACTTTATTGCCCAAGCTCACAAAATGAAAAGGGGAAAGAAACCAGACTCTGGACTATATTTAGCAACATCCATCTCCCAAGATATTGTGAGCATTCAGTAAATTAATATTTATAAAGTGCTTGTTTCTAAGGCAGAAACACAGTAGGGCCTCAGCTCCACATGGTCATTCACATTCTGTGCTATTGAGATTCTTTTGCACGCTCCCAACCAACTTTGTGTTTTTGGTGCAACACGGCAGCACGGAATATTCACAAACCAGTGCTACGGCATCCCCTCCACCAGGGCTTCCCGAGCTGGCCCCACTGACAGTTGAGCCGGATAATTCTCTGTTGTGGGGCTGTCCCGTGCACTGTCCTGAGTCTAGCATCTTCCCTTGCCTCTACCTAGTAGCAGCCATCTCCTCTTTTGACAAGCAAAAATGACTCCAGGAATTGCCAAATGCCCCTTGCTGTGTGCATGGGGGCAAAATCACCCCAGAGGAGAAGAAATACTCGAGAGAAGGGCAGTGTGAAGCCCACCGGGTCTCCAGTAAAACAAAGGAGATTGTTTAGACAGATACATGAAGTTCTATTCTCTAGAAGCAGTCGGAGGACAGGACTTCACAGATGTCCCTGGACTCAGGAGACAGGAAAAGATCCATGATGGGCAATTAACACCCACATCCCCAGAGACAGGGCAAGCAGCCAGCACAGGGTCCTCCTGACCCACACCTTTAAGAATCACAAGCAAGAAGGGGTAGGTCCAAAGTGACACTGTTTTTTAAGCCACAGTAAATAGAAAGGAAGCTGACAGAGGCCTTGAAATCCTTTATTTTCAACAGGACGCAGGAACAGGAAGGGAAGAGGAGGCAAAACGACCGCTCTGACTTTTTGGATAACTTAAAACATCAACATGCTGCCAATTATGGCAGCTGTGGTTGCTTTATCTTTTGGTGGGGGACATGAGTAGTTCGTGAGTTGTGAATTTCAATTTTCCAGTCGGAGTTCAGATGGCTGGTTTAACAATGTTTAGAAGCTCCTGAAAGATAGTCGCTAATTAATGCACATTAAGCCCTAGTTTCTGAGACATTTGAAACAAAGCAGGACAAAGCTCCCTGCCCTGAATACTTCAGGGGCTGAGCTGAAGAAGCCAAGGAGGGAGAAACTGACAGTGAGCAAGCAGGCCAGCTCCTCTCCTCCTGAATTCCCGTGACTCACCCATTCATCAGGGGGAGGGTTTTTTTTTTTTTAAAGTATGACTTTTATTCTGAGAAAAAAAAGCAAAAAACAAAACTATAACTAGGAGAGTCAACTATGCATGTGTTATTTAGCAATATAAATGTGAGTGTTTGCCTTTTTCTAATCAAATGGAAAATCGTTTCGTTCTAACAGTTTCGAAACTTCCCCATCCCTCAAACACATACAGTACCGGTTCCTTTAAACACCTCGGTGTCTAGTAATTGTTCAAAAAAATGTGTCAGGCTACCAGTAATTTAAGTCCTGTCAAAAATAAATCTTAGACAGTCACTTCTTCCAGTCAGTGACTTGAAAACACGCCCACATGTCAATTACCGGAAGCCCTCGAAATGTTTCTTTGTTCTGAATTTGTGTAAACAGAAAAAGGTTCTTCCTCAGTAACAACTGTTTTCTGAAACCTATATAAATGTTTATACGCACCTCCCTGCGACAACACCTCGCAGACGCCATCAGAGCCACGAGCTGGTAAACACACACACACACACAATGTGGTGGTGGTGTGTGCCTCTTGGTAATAAATGTTTAAGTGTGAAGAAGTAATGCATTGACTTGTGAATTATTCTTCTCACAGAGGACTGACCTCCAAGCATTTACATTTTAAATTGTAAATCAAAATGATCTACATTTTTAGAGGGTCACACTGGCTGGCTCCTTTCCCTATTATCCGAAAGAGATGGCTTCACAGATAATTTCAAAAGCACAGGTAAATAAATGAGTGGAAAAATCGTGACTATAAAACAGAAATAATTCACAAAATTGGCAGTCAATTAAGATAGGCTATTAGACAGAGTTTCTCCGTGTAAAACTGTTCTCTGTGACTGAGACTGATAAATCTCGGGGATACAACCCCGTCCTTACTGTAATGTATGTGTGCTTGTAAATAGCTACAAATCAAGCTAGGTATTAGGAGTGACTTTCTCAGGTTTTGTGTTTCTTATAGAACAGTACTTTTGAGGGAAGAAGATAGTAATCACTTAATCATAAAATTCACCCATGTCCATGATGTTCTCAGGTCTCTCCTGAAGGTTTTTCTTTTTTTTCTTTTCTTTGGTGAGGTCACATGAGTGGATTTCAAAAGAGGGAAGAAAAGATAGATAAATGTGGTCCATCTGACATTGATCCTTCCTTGCGCCCTCCCTGGCTCTCAGCTGTATGTACTTAAATAAACAAGGAAATAAATGAAGCTATGAACAACACATACATGCATAGTGTAAAGAAGTTGGGACAGGCCCCAACATGGTCTTCATTCTGGGGGTAGAGCAGAAGAAGTTGATCTTCATTAAGCAAGAACAGATCAATATTTCATTATTAACATGGTGACAACTGCATGTTAATAAGAAGTCATCTTTTTTTTTTTTCCCCAACATCTCCCTGCTGCACCTACTGGATTGATGGCTTCTCTCATCTGGCAGAGTCTCTTCTCTCCTCTTCTGCTGTATGGAAACTTGAGCAGGCACGTGTGTGTGTGCATGTGTGCGTGTGTGTGCGCGTAACAAGGCCCTGACCTTTTGCTAGGCAGGATTAGGAAACACCTACTAATGTTTCCTTCAGGAAGCAAGGGATTTTGTTAACCTGTTTCCCTTCCTCCGAACGCTCCCATCAACTTGTTTGTCACTGGGATTTAGATTAATGATTGTGCTTGGCGGATGGTAGTTTTACCAATAGAAGTAAAGCCTTTTTTTTTTTTTTTCTTTCGGGAAGGAAGATAATAAGATAAATCATGAATTAGAGGGGCTGCAGAGGGGGCAGATGGAATGCTAACCATGTGGACACCTCCCCCAACAGTGGAGGGGAAAAAGCTCCACTCATGGTCCAGTGGTCTCAAATAGGGCCTGTCTTGCCCCATTCAAGTGATGATAAACAACGTATATTCCCAGAGCAGCCCATTAGGTATTCTAGAGGAGGTGAACTATGAGATAACGCATTTATCCTTCTCGGGAAGGTATCTCTCCATATTTCACTCGGTGTGATGAAAGCAGACCCGATTGGAGGATGGCTAATGAGGATTAATGCAATATTCCACCGAGGATTATGGGCGCCTCTCCTTTATACAGTGGTTAAATAGTAACAAATCCAGATAAAATGGCTCCTCAGGCCTCCCAGAACGGTGACCCTGACACTGTACCCAGTTGTTTTTCTTTTCCTTTCCTTTTTCTCTCATTCTTCTACTTTTCCTTTTTAAGGGCTCTTAGGTTCATCTCAGAAGTGAGTCCAGTTGGCACAGTCATTGCCTCTCTGTTTTTTTTATTGGAACAAAGACAACAGGAAAGCAGGAAATCTCTAACAGACCGCTCTGCAAAGCCAAAATGAAGTTGCAAGGTAGGTACTAAAAACCATAGAGCATTTGAAAATGATGATTTCTCTAAGGTTTAAAAGTCATCTGAGTCTCCTGGAGGACTCAGCCACCGTACTGTAATCTAATTTTGTATTTATGAAATTTTTAAATTTATTCATCCAATAATTATTAAGCTTCTCCGGCCAGAGACCCTTTGCCGGTACCTTATGCAGGTAGGATTGATGGGACTTACATAATCACACAAATAAATACTTAATTACAAACTGGGGAGAATACCACGGAAGGACTATAGGGAGGAGATGATGACAGAGGAACGGGGCTTTCGACCTGATGTGGGCTCTCCAGGCAGGGTCTGCTGAACAAGGGTCATCGCACGGAGGAGGGAGAGGGAGACAATTCAAGAAGAATTGTCTTAGCTTGCAAAAGAAACGTCCCGAAGTGGAAAACAGCAGAGCAATACAAAGAACGGTCAGAAGAACAGCAAGGGTGGATTGCGAAGGAATTACTGAGGGGAAACTCAAGTGAAGTCTGCAGAGCGAGGCGCCAGGCAGAGTCTGCAGGCTCCTGTAGATGAGGGTGGAGTGCTGGATTGTATCTGAATAAGCCCAGGGTTGTGGGTTGAACTGTGTCCTTCAAGAGACATGGTGAATTTGCAAGCCTTGGTACCTGGGAATGTGATGACCTTATGTGGAAGAAAGGTCTTCTTATAAAATGAAAGAAACCTGGACACAGAGAAGACGTCCTGTGAGGACAGAGGCACATGGGGGGTGAGGGTGGGAGTGGGGGGTGGGAGGGGAGGCCACGAGACAACAAAATCAGAGACTGCAGTGACGTGTCCCAAGCTGAGGACTGCTGGCTGCCACCACGGGCTGGAAGAGGTAAGGAACAGAGGGAGCACGGCCCTGCCAACACCTCAATTTTGCCCTTCAGCCTCCAGAATAGTTAGAGAGTAAATTTCTGCTGTTTTAAGCCACGAAGTTTGTGGCACTTTGTTCCAGCAACCCTAGAAAACTAATTCACCCAGAAAAATCACTAAAGAATTTTAAGGGGATAAAGGAGGTTTAAAGGGAGGTATCACATTTGCATTTTTCAAAAGATCTGCTTGGCTGCAGCGCAAACACCACGAAGCGGAGAGGATCAGAAATGGAGCGAGGAAATACTTTAGAAGGCTCTGGGGGTGGCACCTGTGGCTCAAAGGAGTAGGGTGCCAGCCCCATATACCGGAGGTAGTGGGTTCAAACCCAGCCCCGGCCAAAAACTGCAAAAAAAAAGAAGGCTTTGGAAGCATCACAGGGGAGAGCTGTGTGTGTTCTGGGAAGGGGGCACCGGCATGGACATTTGCTCAGTGCGGATGGCACGGATGGTGACGTGGCTGCAGGGCCCAGGAGGGCTCGAAAGAGGGAGTTTACTTGTCAGTGATGGTTCTCAAAACTGGGCACATGTATTTATATTTTGCACATAGATATAATCTGCAGACCCCAACTGGAGCCTTCAAGTGACATTAGAATGATTTTACCATTTCACACATTGAGTTGTTTTTCTCTGAATTATAATTGCTTTTTACATAATAAAAAACCTGCTCGAGAATGACAAAGCATAACTACTTGTCACCTCCTTAAAGAATGTAGCAGAATGAGATATGGCACCAGTTGTTTCAACTACGTACCATCAATGATTTAAGAGAGAGTCAAACCTGGACTCGGCAATTCCAGGTCCCCAGGAGACAAACTATTGACATTGTCATTAATGGGCCAAACCAAGTCACTGGTCCTCGTCCAACCTTATAGATTATGGCACACAACTGTGACACACTCAACTTTTCAGCAATCTTTGACGCTGGGTAATGTTTTTGGACACTGTTGCTGGACAATGTTTTTGAAATATGAGCAGTGGGCCCCACTCTCCCAGCAGGACCGTCTTTGGCTGTGTCTCCCCTGAGTCTGTCTGTAAAAGGGGCAAGCCTGGCCTCAGAAGAATAGTCACAGGGTAGAAAGCAGAGCGAAGGGGCTTGAATCTTGGCTGGGGGATTACAAAAGCAGACATGAATAGTAGATTAATCAAAACGTGATAGTCAGAGGGCCAGTGCTCACTTCCTTTTACCCCAGAGACAAGGATCCCCAAGTTTTGAGAGCAATGTAAGCATTGTTGCAAGACAGAGGGAGAGGCGACCTTGGCCATCAGACGTCGGCACTGATCTGCCTCCCACTGGCTACCACTGGGCCGAATCCTTGACCATGGATGGGCTGGGGCCGAGTGGGAGGCAGCATATAAATTAATGCGTCAGATGAGCCTGGGGTTCAAAAGCAGACGAGGTGTCTATTCAGATGTGCACAAACTCTCCCCTCCCCACCCACGGTCCTTCCCACATACATTGCGGTCTAGAAATACCCACATGGGGTAACTAAACAAGAGGGTCCCAGACACTGCAGGGAAAGGTTTAGCAGCTCCAGGACGGCCTGCGTTCAGTGATCAGAAGAGAAACTGCACCACCCTGCACAGGTCAAGGGTGGACACCACAGATGTCTAAGTGAGAACCACAGATGACCCCCAAATCCTTGGGTGTCTGTGAGCTCCCTGGTTCTTGGACACAAGCTCCAGAAGCTGGATTAACCCAGACTCCCTGACTTGACAGAGATTAAGTTTCTGTCAACCAATGGCATGGGTGCTCATAGAAATTTTATTCAGCTGCGGGGGATAAAATGACATTAGATTTCTTGTCGTTTGGGCTGGAGACCTATACACGTGAGTCTGCTCCTCACGGTAGCACCTCTCAGGAAGAATGCACGCTCCCGTACATTCACCAGCAGGGCATGTGCTGTAAGATGTTAATCCCCAGGGCTGGTGAAGGACCAAGTTCAAACATCTGGGACCTCCTTGGGGCCCTATCGCTACTCAGCCACATACATTGCTCTGTGCAATACAGGGGTCCACAACCTCCTTGAAACTGGGATATCTTGGGACTTGAAGCTTCTATTTCATGATTCTCTTTTCTCCGTCTATGTATAATCTTTAATTCTTTGCAAATGCCCTGTCTTTTTTTGTTCCTTCTGCAGCTCCTTGAGGTGGGAGGAAAAGATACCATGCTTGCTTTTGCCAGGTGGAAAAGTACAGCCCAGAAAGATTCGGTAACATTCCCAAGTCAAAGAGCATAAAAGTAACAATAACCACCTCAACGACAACATCGATAATCACCAACAATAACAGTAATAATCACTCTTTTTAAATTTCCTGCTACCAGTCTGCTAGGGCTCTTTGTGCCTTATCAGGTAAGGCGCCAACAACTCCTTGAAGTGAGTATTTTACATCTCATCGTCCTCTGAAGGGGTGACTGGGCATATACAGTGAGGTTAAGGACACGGCTAAGATCACAGAAATGAAGAGGTTTCATAAAGTACGTGAGACTTTTCAAACTTAACTCTCACGGAAGTTGCCATCCACTATTTCATTTAATCTTCAAATCATCAGATAAATCTATTAGCATGTATTAAAGTCAGAGAAGCTCATTATTACAACCAAATAGAATAAACCCCAGAGGCGAGCAGGAAGGCTTTGGAAGTCTCACCATCTGCCCTTCCCACTGGGGATCTGATGGGATCTTAAAGGCGGATGATTCAAAGGTCCAGACGTCACCATACACACTTTCTTTTGGGCCCTGCTTTTAGCGCAATAATTCTCAAGCTTGAGTGCATAAAATTGACACTGTTAGGCATAAAAAGGATAAGAAAAGGCTTCCCATAATCGTGTGTGTGTTTGTGTATGTGTCTGTTAGTTGATATTAAATTTCATCTCCTGATGGTATAGGGGCTCAAACATTCTTAATTCAGTAAGAGAAGAAAAAAATAAAGAAGGGTCTAAGGGTAGAGGATTTAAGAACATCAAAGATAATTCTGAGTGTGCATGCATGCCTTGTTTAGTAGGCCGGCTTCAGAACCTAACCCTCACATAAAATGCAGAGCCTCCATCGAGGGTAAGAGGTGTTCAGACCCTGGTGGCAGGTGCATGTGGTTCCAAGGCCCTTGTTTGCTACCAGTTGACTTTCCAAGCCAGGACTCGAGATTTCCTATCACTTCTTCTGATGTTTTGGGTCTTTTCTCCATTTGAATCCCATCAAGCAAAGCTTTAAAACACACATAGGTAAGTGGTTGTTTCGTAAATCCTTGTTGACTATCTTGTTGATTGACCACACTGATTGGATCCTATCTGAAAGTTTTATTTTAAATGCCTCAAATAACCCTCAATCTTGCCAGCTCTTAAGAGCCAAATGCCTGCCATGGAGATACAGCAATTTGCTGCATCGCTATTGAGAAACGTAACTCGAGGCCTCCAGTTCTAATACGCAGTAGCACAAACAGAATGTCAATTTCCTGCAGAGTTCAGGTGGGTCTGTTTCAGACTACTATTCAATAGATACGCTGTTTGCTAACACTCACCTGTAAATTTGTGTTTATTCTTCCTCCCTCGCGCTCTAAGTGCAATCTATTTTAATTTCCCCCCTCGCCAAATATTCAGTTGCTGACAAACACACATCCAACGTTCTTGCATATTCATGCCGGTGATTTTGTGCTCAAATTGAGTACCTGGGCAAATCGGTTTTGATTTTCGCATACACATAGGCGTGCGGGAGAACACACACACCACAATTTCCATTCCCCAACCATTGCCGGAAAGACTTTAAGAAAAGACAAGAGTGTACCCTGAAATGATACAACGATCTCCAACACCACCTCTACTTAAGGAATTAGGCTGTACTGTCAGGTCCCATCTTCCACAGGGACTGAGTTTGAAAATAAGTCAGTTTACATGTATTAAAAAGGCTACTCTTAAAAATCTTTAAATTGTCCTTAAATTATATATCATTAATATATCATTTATATTATCATTATATGATAATATCATATATTGTATATATTATATAATAATTTATCATTATATGATAAATATATATATATTATATATATTGTATATATTATATAATAATTTACTCCTGGTGAAGATTGTTAAAATGAGACCAGAGGAATCAGAGTATTACATGAGCGTAGTAGCTGTGGAGGGTTTAAGAGAATGGACTTCAATTTCGAAAGAAGTTCTACTGTGGGTAAAATGCTGTCAAACAGCATTGCACGCTACAAAGAAGTCTTTCATAAAAGGAAGCGTCAATGGATGCAGCAAATTCATTATTGTCTCATTATTTTAAGAAATTGCCAAAACCAATCTCTAGCAACTACCACCCTGATCAGTCAGCAGCAAAATGACTCCCTGAAGGTTCCATCAGCACTTTTCATTAATAATATATTTTATTTACTCTTTATTGTTGGGGATTCATTGAGGGTACAAAGAACCAGGTTTGCTCAGCACCTGTGGCTCAAGTGGCTAAGGTGCCAGCCACATACACCTGAGCTGGTGGGTTTGAATCCAGTCTGGGCCTGCCAAACAACAATGATGGCTGTAACCAAAGAACCAGGTTATACTGATTGCATTTGTTAGGTAAAGTTCCTCTTATAATTGTGTCCCACCCCCCAACAGTGTGCCACACACTGTGTCCTCCTGCCCCCCCTCCTTCCTTCCTGCTCTCTCCTCTTCCCTTCCCCACCCCCTCCCTCCTTCCCTCTCTCTGCTCTCAAGAATATATTTTAAAATTAAGGTATGTACCTTTTTAGGTACAATGTTACTGCACACTTAATATAGTATAGTATAATGTAAACACAACTTTTATATGAAGTAAGAAACCAAACTAATTGTGACTCACTTTCTTGTGCTATCTGCTTTATTGCACTGGTCTGGAACCAAACTTATAATATTCCAAGGTAGGTGTAAACACTTCTCTGTGGCATATGCTGTTTGCCAATATTCTGAAATACCATTCATAAAATGATCATAAAGATGGTTGTATCTACTATTTTTTCTTTTCTGAATCTGTATTACCCCAGAATTTTTTCTAGCCTGCTTTTCTGTGCTCAGGAACCTCACATGCTCCCACTTTGGGTGGCTATCTCTTATATTCACATGGCACTTTATAAATTGCCAAGCAGTTCCCTGGCTATTATTTTATTCTCATAATAGCTCTGTGAAGAAGACAACTGTTAGTTTCCATTTCACAGATGAGTTGACAAAATTAGAGAGGTTAACGGATGACGTGTCTTAGCTGAGAATTAAAAAACAGGGATGCGTGTGATGGTTCCTGCCTGTAATCCTAGAACTCTGGGAGGCCGAGGTGAGAGGATCGCTTGAGGCCAGGAGTTGGAGACTGGCCTGAGAAAAAGTGAGACACTGTCTCTCTAAAAAAAAAAATAATAATAATCTGGGTGTAGCTGGCGGGCACCTGTAGTCTCAGCTACTTGGGGGGCTGAGACAGGAAGATCGCTGGAGTGTAAGGTTGCTGTGAGCTATACTGATGCTACCGTACCCTAGTCTGGGCAACAGGGCAAGCCCTTGTCTCTAAAAAAAAAAAAAAAACAACAGCAAACTAAAGAACAGCTTTTAAGGGTTGAAATTCCCACTCTTTCCCTGGTACTACAGCTACTTCTTGGTGCAATATAAAAACACAGCTACCCATAGAGATTTCTTGGAAGATATATAGTATTTTTTTTAAGCTTTTCTAATTCTTGCTTATATGGCTTTAACTTCAGCCCCACGACCTGCTGCCTGGATTCACCATTTGGTAGATTAAAGAAGTCCAGACTAGATGTGCGGTGCTGTATTCACGATCCCGAATCTTTTCCATCTCTGAGGCTCCTCTGCTACGGTGACTCAGGTGGCCTTTGACAAACTGCCACACAGGAGTTCAAATGCTTTTGGGTTCAGTTCGTTGACTATAGGTTGAACCCCTACGATGGGCTCCATCTCTCAGGTGCAGGTGCTGGGGCGTCGTGCATTGCTGATCGTGACTGAAAGGTGGGACGATTCCCCGATGTGCTTGAAAAAGGAGTAAAGATGGAAACACTCCACCCTTATCACTATTTCTTTTCATTCCTGGCTTTCATCAAAAGGTTTGAAGCTCTAATAAAGCTTCAAAGTTGCATCCAACCATTTATTGATTCATTCATTCAAATTTTCTTTCTTTCTTTTTTTTTTTTTTTGAGGTTCTACAGTGCCTACTTAGCATGCTGAAAGGAACCTTTAGTGAGATCTTTTACCCACCAGTAAGGAGCACACAGTGGAGCCGAGAGACAGATAAGAAGACCAGGAAGCAACGTGGCCATAAGGATGACAACAGATGGAAATACAGCCGCAGTTCTCTACTGTCGCGACCCACGGGAACTGTATTAAATGGCTGCAGCATTAGGAAGGTTGAGAACCACTGAAATACAGGATGATGAAGGCAATGAAACACCGCCACCAAACCCAGACTGGGAAATACCAGGAGAGGTTTCAGAGAGGAAGAGAGACCTGCCCTGAGTCTTTGAGTGCTGCCTGGTTACAGTAAAAGACCTGGCCAGGGATTCCCATGATTTTCGTGGGGTTGTATTATTTTAAAGGACACCTTTGTGTGTATCTGAAGGATATTTTCATAGTTTTACTCAACTTTGGGAAATTTGAACCCTTTCACCCTTCTACTCAGAATGGTATTAGCTAACTCATTTTTAACTACGTCATGTGTAATTTTGAGATTTCCAAAGTAGAAGACTAATTGCTAAGCTCCTGGCTTAAGCTCCAACTTTGCATTTTTTCTGAGTGATGGAAATTGAGTCTAGTTTCAGCTGTCTAACTCAGCAGAACTCTTCCTGCTAATGCTGGTGTCCTGCCAAGTACCATATAGAAAACCAAAACCACTTTTGTTAGGGAAGCAAGGAAATCGGGAAGACTCGGCTATTTGAAGAAATAACTTGGGACCATAGTTTGGATAGACTAAGGGACGATGGAGTTGTTTCAGGTATTAGAAGCAACACATTTCCAATCTAAGTAGCAGGGTGACATCTCCTGAAATATGTAAGTTATATACCATAGACCCTTGACATTCGTATGAGATATAGTCTATGGCCTTCAAAATCCCCTGAATTTATGAATCCAGCAAGGTATGTATTTTCCCTCATAAAACACAGCAAGGTATTTCTGAACAATTTGACTTCTTCTTCTTTTTTTTTTTTTTTTGTTGAGACAGTGTTCTACCTTATGCCCTGAGCCGAGTATAATGGCGTTGTAGCTCACTACAACCTCAGACTCCGGCTGTGGGCATCCTGCTGCCTCAGCCTCCGAAGCTGCTGGGATTACAGGTGCTCGCAGCTGCGCCCAGCTGGGTTTTTCCATTTTTTTAAATGATTCAGGGTCTCACTCTCACTCAGATAAGCCTCGAACTCATGAGCTCAAGCAATCCTCCCGCCACAGCCTCCCACAATGTTGGGATTACAGGCGTGAGCCACTGTGCCCGGCAACGATTTGACTTAAGTTCTTAATAACTGCATAGCTATAGAGGCGAAAGTCATTTATAAACAGACACTTGCTTCACGCACATTGCTTTACAAATACACTGGCAGACACAGTGGGTACAGTGTAATGGAGAAAGTGTGGGTCTACTTAGCCACGTAACTCTGGGCAGCACACCAGTAAAATTACACACTCTCTCATGCAAGTATCACCCAGCACCATACAAATGTCGGCCTCAGCAAACGGCCAAATGCCGCACGTCACCTGCCTTTAGTTACCTCCTCGGCAGACAAAGCCATAGCGCCCCATCTGCAAATGTCATGAAGGGCGAGTCTTTTAAATTCGCTAATAGACAAAACAAAAATCTTGAACGACTGGGTATTCCAAAGGGATGAGGTTTCAGCATTAAATTCTGGCAAATCGGCCTGAGTGGGAGGAAAGATACTTCAGCTCTTTCTCTTAAGCAGACGTAAACAGGAAGGAAGGCAGCACTGCAGTCAGTGAGGATGTGAGACTGGAAATGAAGACCAGCTACAGAAGGAATCTCCACGCTGCGCCGGGGCCGCTAACCAATTAATAACCTTAATTAAGCCCACTCAAACATTTTCATAACGTTATCCCTGCACCTGGGTCTGAATTCTGTAGAAAGGACAGCTCATGTCCCAGTCACGAAACACCGTTAGTCCATCTTGTCATCTGCGAGACTCGTCCTGGCTATAGATTTCCATTTTTGTAAATCATCTTTTATTTGGGGAAGGAGAGGGGTATTGATTTTTCCCTGAGTCTTTTCTCGGAATGTTAACCTTGTTTAAGTTCTTCATTTCCTCTGCCCAAAGCACCATGTTGCAATAGAATTAAATGCATAGTAAAATGGCCATGTGAGAAAGGTTTATGCATTATGTTAAAACCGACTCCCTTGATAAATGGAGCCATTAGAGTCTGGAATTCACTGTGTTAGTCTACTTAGCTCAATCCAACAACATGCCTTAAAAGTCTCACAGATTTGTTCCAATGCTAATGAGCTGCAGCACCAAACCTCATCTGTTGCAGAAGAATCTAATATTTCCAGAGATTTAATGCATTTAAGAGTTATCTGTGGCCTCACTTTACCTGGCTTGGCAATTCAAGACTACTCACATTTACAGACAGGGAAAAAATGTATAATACATTTCACTGTGTGGCAGCTTCTGAAAATACACTCAATGAGCCTTAATAAAAATCACTGGCATTAGTTTACCTACCATCATCTGCTGTCAGGATAGGCTGCGGAGAAAGAACTCTACCAAAAGGGTTTTTAAATATATGTGTGCGTGTAAATTATATACAGTCTTAATTAATGCTTGAAATACATATTGCACGCATGTCTATAAAATATAAATATATGCTATACGTTTATTGTATAAAAGTATTAAAAATATATATGTATATATGAATTTCAAACAAACTGATGAATGTCTAAGTCATATCCAAAACAAAAGGCGGCCAGACTGGTCATGTTTCCCTGGGCGAGACCTGGAATCCTGGCATCTGTGCCAAGCGTCTAGAAAGGGGAAATGCCAAACTAAATTATCTAAAATTATCTAATGGCTTTCTTACTGACATGTGCCACCTGGTCCAAGATCTATTTCCAATAATAGAAAAATAAAGAAATGCAGCCTTATCCAAGAAACCTTTGCTGAGCACCTACTGTGTACTCGGTTCTATAATACATGGTGTTTTTCTCACCTGCTATCTTTTCCCCAGCACAGGGAAGTTTTAGGACAACTGTCGGGGCCAGCCTCCTGGGTGTGTGACCTGTGCTGTCACGCAGGGCTCTTTTCTCAGTGCATTTAGTTTCATGCTCTGCTGTCGCCATCTTGAAATTTCGGAAGGGACGTTGCCTTTTCACTTTGCACTGGGCCCCAGAACTATATAGTCTGTCATGATGGTTTCGAGTGAATTCGTCTGCAGGCCAGACAGGTGCATCAATGCTAATTAGGGGGAACTGGCTGGGTTTTGATGGGAGGATCGTAGGCGGGCCTTTGCACTTCTCATGCTTCAGAGCTCATCTAAGACTCTGGTCTCTCCCAAGCCCTCCCCCAACTCCTCTTCCCTCTGTTCCCTTCAAGTCTCTTTTAATTCCTGCCCTTCCTCCCTAATGAATCTTCTCACGGTTTCCTGTAACTGCCTAGCATGTCACAATCTAGGACTCCGGGCTCCCTGAGGACAAGAACCATGCCTACTGTTACCACCACTGTGTTTGTGACTGTCCAGAGCTCTCTCATACATTAGGAATTTGGGACATGGTGCTTCAGGCCTTTGAGCTTCTCAAGGGCCTCTAAAAAAATTCAAGGGACTGCAAATCTTTGCAGACCTGACCAGCCATGAATTGGTTGAGACGTACAGAAATAAAACTTACTTTTAATGAATAATAATTTCAAAAGCCAGTGAATCATTATGATTTGTTGAAAGAAAAAAAACATAACATGGCAATTAGTTGCACTGTAGCAGGCTTACTTCTATCTGGCATGGGGCCTCCCAAGGGACTGTGCTAGGCCTTTGGGGAAACTTTAACAGTCTTATCAGTGGCTGGCATAACTTTCAGCCCTGTGCCAGAGACCCAGGACTCAAGATAATTTAGTTCAAACACAAATTGGATAAAAGAGAAAAACATAAGGACAGTTATGAAATGGTGCCCACTTAGGAGACAGTAGGCGGGGGACAAAAACGCTAATAGACAAGAAGCCACTTAACAAATCCTAAGGTTCTGAATCGTGTGATAGATGTTCTCAGTCCCTGGAGAGTTCAGGCTCAGGAGAGAGAGATGGACAAAAGTGTTCTGAAATACGCTAGTGGGAAGGGACAGACGGGACTGAGAGGCGTGTTGGCATTTTTTTTTTTTCCAGCAGGTGACAAGGACACAGGATGGCAGCGACTGGCCATATTTGTGTAGTTGACATGGAGCAAGGTGATACAGTCAAGAAGAGAAAAACAAAGCTCTTTTCTTATGTGGGTTAAGACCTTGGGGAAAAATTGCATTCATTTTGGTTAGACAGAAATCAATCAAAATGTTTGGTAACTTGGAAGTCAGTTGGTAACTCCTACGGGACACAGGAGAGTTAGCCCTCGTTAGTGACATCCGTCTTGGCTGAAATGACGCACTCAGTCACCACACCCTGAACAGTTTACCGGCTTCACTTCTGGGCTTTTTCTTATCAAGGTCAAGGGTCCAGTGCTCAGGCCTCGTCTGTCTCACTGTATTTAGTCGGTCCAGTTTGCACAACCAAAACCAAAAGAAACTGTGTGGTATTTCCCTGTTATACTGTAACAAACAGCAGCCTCCTGTATAGGAACGTCTAGGAGCTCTCTCTAATAAAAAGAACAAATCATGGAATTTACTAAGTTCACTCAACCAAAGTATAGTATGTGTCCCGTATATTCTAGGTATAGGGAAAATAACCCTTGAGGAGCTTATATTCTAATAGTAGAATTCATAAATAAATAAGCAAGCAAAAAAAAAAGACACTTCAGATAATGATAGTTACTGTAAAGAAAATAAACCAGGCAATGAGAAAGTCTGAGATTAACAAACTCGGGTCTCCTTTGGTAGCACAAAAGACACCATAGGCATTGCAGAAACAAATGAACGTGGCTGAGTGCCAATAAAACTTTATTTACAAAACCAGACAGCAGCCTGGATTTGGACCAGGGGCTATTGTTTACCCACCCCCGGGGATAGAGAGCTAGGAGTTGGTCACTTTAGCTAAGATGTTCCAGAAAGATTTTTCTAAATAGGTTAACATTGTCAGTTGGGACTTCTATGATAAGAAGGGTCCAGCCATGGAAATATTAATAGGGAAAGTGTTGGAGGCCATGGAGAAAATGGATGCAAACATTCCAAGGTGAGGAGGGGTAAAAAAAAAAAGGGATGGTTTCATTCTTTCCAAGCACAGTGAATCACTCAAAGCTCATGCAAAAGAATTATAATTAACACCAGGATTACAAGGGCATGTCCATAAATATAAAACCCCACACCGCTTTCTGGACCTCTTCCTTTAATAAAGAACTGGAATTTTGTCTGAGTTATTGCTGATTTCTGTGAACTGTCTTCAGAGTCCTGGCACGGTGAGACAAAGACTACTTTGGACACAGTAAATCATGGGCTGAACTTGGGGAAAACTCAAATGTACTTAGAAGGCACAGTTAACAAATACAGGTTGAATGATTATTGTAAAAAAACTTTGATATTTTCAATATAAAAACCTCTGGAAGACAATGGTGGGGATAGAGGGTTCATTATTTTTTGTTCCACTCACTCACTGTTTTTCATCATCAATGGTAGAACAGAATTTATCCAGAGGACAAGAACTGACAGCCCCCAGATCCAATCCAGCTTCAGATAAGTTTCGTTTGGTGAGTTTCCAACATTTTGAAATCAAAAGATTCGGCATAGAAATTTGGATTCCTGCTTTCTCTTGCAAGATCTGGCCACAGTGGGCCTTCAATTCCCACTTGACAATATCCGTCAGAGACTCCGTCAGACGGGTCTGAACCTTTATTTCACTTTCTATCAGTGTCTGTCTCATCCACTGGTTTGGTGGAGCCTGAAGCTTTTAAAACCTGGAAAAGTCCCTTCTTTAGGAAAAATAATACAACATTATGAACAGAACCTAGAGGCAGCATCTCCACCACTGCAGAACAAATTATAAATAAAAAATGCCTGTGTCCCATGAAGACAAAGGACCTGGGGTGACTCCCATGCCATCCAGGTCCCTAACATAATTATGGGCAAGTCTGAAGCAGGGAGGATGTCAGACAGGAAAGTGACAGTTCTATTAACAAATTAAAGTGAAATATCTTACTTTTAAATATTTCATGAAAACACATGATCCAGGAAACCATGCCTTGTACCACTTACATGGCCTTGCAGTGAAGGCCCCGTCCACCTTCTTTGGCATTCCCCTGCTCCCTGCCCATGTGGGCACAGGAGTCTTCAAACATTTTAACCAAAGGATTTCTTTTCTTTTCTTTTTTTTTTGGCCGGGGCTGGGTTTGAACCCGCCACCTTCGGCATATGAGGCCAGCGCCCTACTCCTTTGAGCCACAGGCACCGCCCAGCCGAAGGATTTCTAAGTTCTCTTTTGGCTGTGACATTTTAAAAGTTCTGCAGATTTGCTTTTGTTCACGCTGTGCAATATTTTCTAAAGGGATTCATAGCCCAAGCTATCTTGCCTGACTTTAGTCTTAGCATCATCTGCTAAATGAGCTTGACAATGGATAGGATGTGTGGATTTCTTTCAGTTGTGTGAGAGCAATCTAACACACCGGAGCTGCCAAGCATCAGTTGAAAACTGAAAAATTCAGCCATTATCCTAAACAAGTGACAGGCAAATTCTTACACCACGCTGATGATCAAACAAATGACAAGTTTCTCTACTTTCTTTGTAACAGAGTTGGACCATGGCTGCACATACGTGAAGCCAGAATGAGCAGGGGGGAGTCTGTCAGGTAGCTCAAATCATGAGCTAATTGCCCAGCTGCAGCTTCTGCGCGGGCTGCCTCCTAGGCCCATCTCTTTTCGGTGTCCAAATAGTTGTCCCAACTTGGAAGGACCGTTTAACCTGACATGCAATAAAATCAAAATGCTCTTGGACGTGCGGCCAAGACCTGTGATGTCTATGACACTCTGAGTTCCGTTGGGGCTCGGTCATTAATTAGGTAAGAGTAGCCCTGTCCTCACGTGGCACCGGACAACACAGGACAAATGCGGTGGCTTTCCTGGGTGCGGGTGAGCAACTTGCCGCCAACGCTGAAATTCATAAAACCCCGAGCAGACTTTTACTTTGGCAGGGATCCCTTGCATTGAGCATAATTTCTGCCTTTACAGATAGTTCAAAAATGTTTTATGTATGCGCTATTTCCAAAGAGTCTTTTAAAATTTCCTTTCTCATAGTATAATCGGTTGTTACCCCTTTTATTGATTTCCCTAAAGAGCACCAGTCTATTCCATTAGAAATAGACAAGGAAAAAAAAATATATATGCAGGCACGTATACAGACATACATAGCTTTTAAGCTGAGTGGAGACAGTTTTCCTTTTTTTTTTTTAATTTTGGGGGGAATAGGTTTGAAATAGAATGAATTTGCAGTCTGCTACCTACACCAGTTCTCTGGTCTCTGGGCTATATTTTCCCAGAGATTTTTACTTATCCCTGAAACCTGGGCATGTTTGGTGGAGACACGGGAAATTCTGAATGCCAGGAGGCTGGAGATATGTGGAATTATAAGCAAGAAACAAAAGTAGTGGGTATAGTGGAAACAACCCAAGTGGGTCCATCAACTAGTGGACAAATGAATAGACTAAAAAATGTGGCATGTCCATGTCCTGTAATGAAAGATTGGTACATGCCACGGCATGGGTGAAGCTTTATGCTAAGAAAAGGGAAGCAGACAACAGAAGGCAACATAGCGTAGGGTTCAACGTGTGGACACATCTAGAGAGACAGCAAGTCCACGAGCGGCTGTCTAGGGCCGGGAGGACTAAGGAATGGGAGTTACTGCTAACGGGTGTGTGGGTTCTCTGGGGAGGGGGGGGATGAAAATATTTTAAAATTGAATTGCAGAGATGGTGGCACAATGCTATGAACATACTATCGTAGAATTTTATACTTTCAAAGGAGAATTTTAGCATATGTGAATGAGGCTTGGCTCCCATAGCACAGTGGTTATGGCGTCAGCCACACACACTGAGGCTGGTGCGTTCGAACCCGGCCCGGGCCAGCTAAGCAACAATGACAACTGCAACAAAAAAAATAGCCAGGCATTGTGGTAGGTGCTTACAGTCCCAGCTACTTGGGAGGCCGAGGCAAGAGAATCATTTAAACCCAAGAGTTTGTGGGCTGTGATGCCATGGCATTCTACCAAGGGCAACATAGTGACGCTCTGTCTCAAAAAAAAAAAAAAAGCATATGTGAATTATATTATGATAGAGTTGTTTTAAGAAATACAGTGGGTATGACCCCACTTCTGGGTGTCTATCCAAAAGAAAGAAAGAAAAGTCTGGAAGAGATATTTGTACACCCCTATATACTATTTTCCATGGTATTTGTTGCAACGTTATTCACAATAACCAAGAGGTGGGGGCAGCCCACAGGTCCACTGACCGATAAATGTGTAAACAAAACATGGTCAATGCATGCAAAGGAATGATAGCCTACAAAGGGGAGAAAATTCTCATACACAACACAGATGCCCCTTGAGGACATGATGCTTAGTTGAATAAGCCAGTCACAAAAAAGACCAATTTGTGGTCTTTGTGTGAAATGCCTACGTGGTCCCTACCTAGTCAGGTGCTTAGACACGGAAAGGAGAGGGTGGTTGCCAGGGCCTGGAGGTGGGGGACACTAGGGAGTTGTCATTCATGCTCCAAGAGTTTCAGTTTTGTAGGATGGAAAGGTTCTAGATTGCGAATGTCAATATGCATCACCCTTCTAAACTGGACACATAAAATGTCTAAGGCAGTAAATTATGTGCTGTGTGCATTTTACTATGATTAAAAACTTTTTAATTCATTTTTTGCATTTATCATTATTATTATTATTGAGACAGAGTCTTAGTTTGTCACCCTAGGTAGAGTGACAGGGCACCACCCTAGCTCATAGCAACCTCAAACTCCTGGGCTCAAGCAATCTCCCTGCCTCAGCCTCCTGAGCAGCTGGAACTATAGGTACCCACACAATACCCAGCTAATGTTTCTATTTTTAGCATAGACGGAGTCTGACTCTTGCTCAGGCTGGTCTTGAACTTGTGCACTCAGGTAATCTACCTGCCTCAGACTCCCAGAGTGTTGGAATTCAGACACCGTGCCCGGCCTAAAAGTTTTTAAACTTAAGAAGGTAATGAGCATATTATCTACATGTAGCACGAGTAGGCCTGGTTTTCACCTCCCTCCCCAATTATTTCTTTTTCCTGAAAAAGGCCTTTCTATGGATTTGTACCTTTCTTTGAATTAAAAAAAAAATAAATCTGTCCCATCAGCAGAAGCCCACTTAGAAGTGAGATAAACTGAGACCGAGGGAGAACGTGGCACGTGGGTCCAGCCTGTGTGGTCCAAACCCACGTTCGTGATATTCTCCACTTTTGTGGCTCTTTCTCAATGATCTGAAATGATTCTTAGATCCTCCTTACGCTACACCCTCCATTACCAAACCCAGAGCACTGTTAACATGGATGCCAGAAGTGAAATAGGGTTCCGTAATCAGCAACCGACTGTATCCTGACATTTTGCCAGGCGGCAAGGCCTGCAAGGATCCAGTCACATCAACTCCCTATGTCTGAGAAATAACGTGGAATAAATAAGTAAAACTACTTGGCAACTGGATATGTTCTTTATTTCTCTGCAGTGAAAGACACCGAATGCTCAATACGCCAATGCAAATTCGCTAGAAACACCTGGATTTGGGGTGGCGGGGTGAGGGGGACAGTAGTATGATAAGAATATTTCCTTAAATTAAGTACCCAGCCCAAAGCAGCTTTTACCAAAATACATACCTCTGCATACAAGTACAGGTCGTCCCTGAGTTACAAACACCCAACTGACATACAAGTTGCACTTCTGAACAGAGGCTAGCACAGTAGGTCCCCAAGTTACAAACATCCGACTGATATATGACTCACACTTACAAACGGAGGCTATTACAGGTAATAAGTAAATGTATCTGTTCCAACTTACATACAATTTCACATTAAGAACAAACCTACAGGACCTATCTTGGGGACTGCTGTGTTTCTTGAAGAAGAGGTTTTGTTAGGGAACTACTGAATCCTCTAGTTCCCCCTTGGTGACTCACAGCAGGTGTCCGTCTGTTAAAAGCTCCGAATTGTCCTGCGGTAAAGTCAGTAAACGCTGCTTATCAATTTTCCCAGGATCAGCAGACTTTGTTTTATTTTCAGATGACTTCCACCAACATCCCGCAAAGTTACTCTGAGGCTTTCACGCAGCACACGGTCACTTAGGGACGTGGATGGATCACCTATAAAGACCCTTTGATCTGCACTCTCACTCCCAAAGCTCTTTTCTGCTGCTTTATCAGAGACCCATCCTTGACAACCCCTTGTAAATAGCAACCGGCTTGGCCAAGCCCTTCCACCCCTAGCTTTGTCTTACTATTACGAGCCTGTGTGACATGACAGCCACCTACGTATGTCCCCCCGACTAGATGCTCAGCTCCATGAGGGCCAGACCTTGTCTGTTTCGCCTCTGAGTCAGGAGCTGGGCACGGAGCCACAGGGTGCCTGAACACAATAACAGAAAACTTGGAAAACCAGGGCAAATATTAGAGGACTTTTCTAAAGCACTGGATACTTTCTTTGTAAAGTAAGATGTGGAGCTTATCCTTGGGAAAGAAGGGCGTCTTTCTCTGCAGACTTGGGCCTGCCCATGAGTTAGTCTGATAATAGTGGGAGAAAACCAGGGACTACTGCAATAACAGCTAAATAGACCAAAAACTGTCTTAACAATAGCTACTATTGATCTAAATATTTTTTTTTTCAGAGCACTGTGCAGTGTGCTTCACTCAATCATTTCTTCTTCCCTCCCTCCATCTCTCCTTCCCCTCCTCCTCTCCACTGAGGGATGTTTTAGCAGTTTCAAAGAAGAGCCTCATGCTGAGCCTCAAGCATGCAAAGATGTGTCTGATATAAGCTCTGCCTTTATGGAGCCCACCACCTAATGGGGAAGGCAGCAAAGCATTTAAAATAACTGAAAAGTGCACTCAAAGGTAAAGTAGGACTTCCTGGGTCTCGGAGGATGAGATGCACATTTGCTTGGGAAAAGGGGAGAGGCAATCCTGAATGGCTCCCTGGAGGAGGTGACTTCTCAGCTGAGTGTTAGGGTGTGTAGGTGTTAACCATGAAGGGGAATGGGGAGCAGGAGCGGGGAGGGTGGCAGTCAGTCGGATTGGAGGAGCGTTGCAGGAGGAGGGGAGGCAGAAGGAAGTTGACGTTGCTGGAGCACAAAATATGAGTCAGGATGTGAAGAGAAAGGAGGCACATGGGGGCTTTGTTTGCTGGGTACAGAGGGCCTAGGTTCATGGGAGTCAGGTTTCCTTTCCACTTACAGGGGCCTGGAGCAGCCACAGGCATTTTACTAACACGGTGTCAGTGAACACTTCCAGTAGCTCCATGAAATAGATCCAGGTACCTGCCCATATTACAGACATGAAGACTGAGTCTCAGAGAGGCAAAGTCACTTCCCAGGTCACAGGAAATACCCTTGGATAGGCTGGGCAGCGCCCAGGGTCCCAACCCCTTCCATAAACCTGCACTGTTCTCCCCAGGCCCTGCTCTGCCTCCAGGACACACGTGGCACAATCTGGAGACATTCTGCCTGATGCTGCCCGATGGACAGCATCTGGAGTCTGGTGAGTAGAGGCCAGGGATGCCGTAAACATCCTGCAAGGCACAGGAAACCCCTGCAACACAGAAGGATCTTGCCCCAAACATCAAGATTACAGAGAATGAGAAAAACTCTGCCCTAGTTTACTGGCCAGCTGGGTAAATCTCTGACCTACTTTACTCTGATAGAATAAAATTTTTTCAAGTGCTGAGTTGTTTTTATTGGAACCATCTCATGACACAGGGCATGTTGCAACCCAGGTGGTTGGAGGTGTGCAGCCAGAAGCTATTGGAACCCCACCCCCTCCGTCCCCAAGTATAAGAGGAATAAAAAATGCTTTTCTTCAATAAGTGAAATAGAAGCCTTTGCCGAATGTTTACAAAGAGCCTGACGTGGGTTTCACTTTGTAGACGGACGATGATTAGGTGGTGGGCTCTCTATGGAGAGGGGCTGAGGTCATCGGCCGGAAACTTCCCTCCTGCCCACGCCTGGCAAATCAAAGGGCTGGGGGGAGCTGATGGGGGGGGCCCTTCCGTTCCACCCTCGATCAGGAGCAGGATAATGGCTCCGGTGATGGATTACACAGAACGTGCTCGCTGAGGAAAGACAAGGAGGGCGATCAGGAGTAGATTGCCAAGTCCCGGGCGAAGGATGAGAGAGGGCTGCCTTCCCAGACGGGGCAGGAAAACAATTATTTGTGATTGTGAAGAAAACCAGTTCCGGCTAAGAAGAGTCATTATTTCGTTCTTTCTCTCTCTCTCTGCTTTTAAAAATCTAAGTAGGTGGAGGAATTTGTAGTTTTCAGAAACAAAGATCAAAGTATAATGGGAAGGGCCTGAAATGAAGACTGCTTGGGTCCTGGGTTTTCGCTGACCTCCTCTAACCTGGGGCTCTGCGTTCCTCTTTTGTACCAGGCAGAGGCTGAAGAGGAAGAGTTGTGAGAGGAGGGTCAGGCCAGTGTCAAGGGGACTGGAGCGGAGGGCGGGGCCAAGAGCTCTGGATCGCCACCCCCGCCACTTCTGAGCCCCTGAACTTGTCCTGCAGCCTTCCGTTCCCCTCTGCCTCCATTCTCACCGCCAACTCGAGGACCACAAAAGGTGCTGACAATGTCTCCCTCACGGGGCTGTTTTCAAGGGCAGAGAAAATCCATACCTACTTAGCACCTAGCAGGGTATCCTGCCCCCAGTGTACCCTCAATGCGTGGAACCTACTTTGGGGTTGATGCTGATAATTTTAATAGAAAGGACATTTTATCATAAGGGCACTCTCTTATCAGATCCTCATTAGAGGGTGTTCTTTCTGTGCTCTGAAATGGCCATAGATATATTTTGCTTGGTGATCACAGTGTTGTCATGGTTGTTGTTTTTTAATCCAAATCACTTTTTGGATTGGGTCTCTGCTTCCTTTTTCTGTTAGTCATAGATGTCCTGATTCTGAATGTTTGGCCACCTAAAATAGAGACCATGTTCCTCAGCCTCTGTTAGGTGGATGTAGACACGTGGCATGTACTACACAACAGGATGTCACAGGAGGAGGTATCTGCAATTTCCATGTTATACTTTTAAAAGGGGAGCGGCACGCCCTCCACTCTTAGTCTTCCTTTCCTGCTGGCTGGAATGTGCACAGAGTGGCAGGAGCCAGAGCAGCCATCTTGGACCAGGAGAAGGAAGCCTTGTGTTACCGTCGCAGAGCAACAAGACAGAAAGTGCCTGGGTCCTGCAACACCCAGGACTTTCCTGATGGCTCTCAACCACCTCTCTGTTGTTTATATGAGACATAAACATGCTTGCACTTTAATAAAGTCATGGTATTTGGGGGATATAAAGAATTAGGGAGAAATCTATTTTACAGGAGCCAAACAGGCATCTAATTTAATCTCCCAACATTGAAAAATCAGGAGATTTCACGTAAATATTACGTTTTTCTTAAATGTATGTTTTAAAAATTTACCTTGAAAAAGGAGAAGTTCTTGCAACACTGAGTCTCTACTTCCTTATGCCCACATATCTTTTGACCTGCCACTGTTTCTTTCAAGCACCTTCATTCAAGCATGCACAGCCTGGAGACAGTGCAAAGCCCTGAGAATGATTCAGACATGACTTATGAAAAAACAACAATGGAGCTACCCTGTTCCTGACATGCACTGAGGGCTTTCACGCCAGCCGTTCTGTAAAGAACACAGATTGTGTTTTATAAGTCAACCTTCCCAGCACCACGGGTCAACACCACCACCTCTATTGTGTAGACAAGGGAATGGAAGTTTTGAGAGGACGCAGAACTTGCTTGTGGTCCTGGGGCTGTTAGTGGGCAAGGCCGCCTGATTCCAGAGCCCAGACTCCCAGGCACTACCTGCTGCTTGGGCTGAGCTCACAGGTTTCTTTTCTTTTTTTCTTTTTTCTTTCTCTTAAATCAAATCCTGACTCATTTGCAGAAATCTAAATGAATTCACAAAGAGGGTTTCCTGGATAATTAACAAGAGTTTGCATCTTCTGCATTCATCCGCACCAACTTCTGGCAACTGTTTTCATTGTCTGGTTATTGACGAATATTTTAGCTCAGGGTGATAATATCTCTGTCATCACACTGCACTGCTCAAGGCAAGGCAGCCTGCAGGCAAACAACCACGACAAACGCTCTGGTGCTCAGCCTGAGCAAGGGGTCCTTTCACCTCCCACCATGTGCAGTAAAAAATAACACCAGTTTAGATGGCAGCCGAAGTTGTTGGTGGTGGTCACAGGGCTGCAGAAGGTTCTAGAACATCCCTTCCTGCGTTGGTTCATCAACAGATACGCACAGTTGGCTCCCATCAGTGTTGCCTGGATGGGTTCAAGGCCAGAGCTTGCGGTTACGGCCGTTCCCATGCTTGCCTCATAGTTTGGCTTCACGTCTCCCCACCCCACCCCCCGCCTGCAGCCCCCTTGACAGAGACACTGTCCAGACTCACGCCAAAGCATACATCAGGAATGCTTTGAAAGCCCCAGAAGGAATCTGGGGGCCCTCCTTGGGTCTTGGAATCACAGAATGTCAGAATTAGAAGGGACCTCAGAAAGCTTCTGGTCCGACCCTTTTGATTTATAAGACAGGAAACAGATACAGAGAGAGGAGGGGAGCTGGTCACTGTCTGTTCACCAACAGCATCCACCATGTGACCCTGACTTTTGTGTAAGTAACAAGTGAAGACAGGGTTACACTTTGGCACGATGACGACCTCACGGCAGTTGTGTTGGCCGTGTCCCAGCTGCACTGAGAGCTGCACCTGGATTTTCTCACATCCTCCTCATCACTGTCCTCCGAGGTTACGGCTCTTACTCCCATTTGTAGGCAGAAGGACTGAGGCACAGAGCGTCAGATCATTCAGCCACGAAAGGGTTGTTCTCAGATTCGAAGCCGGGTTATCTGACTCCTTGGCTAAGTTGTTACCCCTGGCTTGGACTTTAGTTCCAGAATCTATGATCCAAATTTCTGCAGGGACCCACCTGGCTTCTTAGCGAGTGGGGCTGGTGAGCTGGGGAGCACACGTCCCATCCAAGTAAAGTACCTCTTAGTACAAGTTCCCTTTCCATTGCAGCCACCCAGAGCTGCAAGATCCTCCATTTCCCAAAAGGACCTGGGAATTTAGATGTGCACATGACTTTACACCCACTGTTGGTGACTGCGGAAACCTTTAGAATAGTTCATAAACACCAGGGGCCCCTTCCCCTTTGGGATTCTAGGGGATGCCTGCTGTTTGCACACTACTGCCCCTTTAGAAGTCAGGTGAGGCTGCAGGAAATGTGACCAGGAGAGAGGACTTAGGGTATGATCTGCTGGGTTCTCTGTCCCTCTGTCCCAGGGACAGGCCATGCTTCTTCCAGACAGTGGCTGCTTGAGCCAGCCTGGGTCCCAGACTGGGAGACTGCACATCATGTGTGTGGGAAATAATTGCTTTAAGTTATTGATATTTGGGGACTGTTCTTCACTGCAGTGTAACCGATACAATCTCGACAAATAAATATAAGGGTTAACTCTTTAAAAATAAAGTAAGGCAAACAAAGCACATGAGCAGACCAGTCTCCACTCTTGGGGTCACAGTTTGGGGGTGCTCTGAGAACTCTGTGTCTCAGGGTTGTGGAAGGGGTGCTCATGAGAGGCAATTGTAGCGTGTGTCTGTTGGTCCTGACTCTGTCCTGGTGCCACCAGCAGTTAAAGCTACTAGCGTAATGAGCAAATGTGTCCCCCTTAGAAACCTCACTTAAGGCTCATTCCCAAGCCACTCAGTATCCTCTTGCCACTCAGAATTTTGAGATGTCCAAAACATCCACGGCTGTGCTGCTAAGCAGACAATGATGGTATGATGTGTCACGGGTTAAGCATCTCTCGTCTAAAAATCTGAAATCCAAAATGCTCCCAAACCCAAAACTTCCTGAGCACTGACAGGACACATGCAGTGGAAATTCACGTCGAAGAGTTTCAGATTTCAGATTTTGGGATAAGAGATGCTCTCTGCAAATATTCCAAAATCAAAAAAGAAAAAATTCTGAAATCTAAAACACTTCTGGTCTCAGGCATTTCAGATAAGGGCTATTCAATGTGTATCTCCAAATTCAATGTGAATGCCCTTCGAGAAGGAAGTTTTTATGTCTGGAGGAAAAAATGATGGGGGACATAGTCTTTCACAGAGAAGAGAAGATTATTTAGAAAATTTGCATCTCAGCCCTATCAAAGAACTGAAAAGACAACACCGAGCTTTTCCTTTCAGTTTTAAGAAAAATACATACATGTGAGATACGTAATTCAAGATTCTCGGAGATTATTAAAATTGCTTATCCAGGTTCCAGGTGGCATCAAATGGCCATGGGAACAGGGAGCCTTTTCCAAGTATTGGTTTTTTAATCTGTGAAATGGGACAATATAGGTATTATCAGACTCCCTACTTTAAAGGCAACTGCAAGTTCTTTGGAGAGACAAATACCATATAGAAACGCCATATTGGAATAAAGAAAAATTGTTGCTAATGGAAGAGAAAGTATATTGCATCCAAACGGCAAAACTATTGCGGGGAAAGTTGTGACTTTGATTTGATACTTAGAGGCAGCAGCAACGATGTTTCTTGTCAAGTACCAGAACTGAGACTGTGTTTTATAGATTTTTTTTTAAGTATCAGCTTAACACATGCTTATGGTAACAAATTCAAACACTTAATAAGAATAAAAAGTGGAGTTTCTCCATCCTGGCAGCAATTGACATTTGGGGCAGAATTCTTGTTTGTAAGGACATTTAACAGGGTTCTTGGTCTGTATGTACTGGGTGTCAGCAGCACAACCCTCCCCCCACAGGTCGAAACCAAACACGTGTCCAGACACCACCAAATGTCCCTTGAGGAGCAAAACTCCCCCCTGTTGTGAACAGGGAAATGACAGAGTATCTCAGGGTAAAAGAGCATCCTTCCTCAAGAATAAGAACTTCCCCACGGTAACCAGGATCATCAGCTCAGTTTATATTTTCTCAATAATTTTCTATGGATTATCAAATACACACACACAGAGCTTTATTCCACGTTTATCCAGACATACACAAACTTTTTCCCCTTGAAATTTGGATTATGCTTTTGGTCAACTTTTTAAAATTTAAAATACCTCTCATTCACCTGTCCACATTGCCATCTTTAGACTTTCTGCCTACTTTGAAAGAAAGAGTGACACAGCAGTCCCTCAGATCCACGGGCTCTAATTTATTGAACTGATTTGTTACTGATGAGCATTTACACCTTTCTCTACTATTAACAATACAAACTGAATAATTTTATATTCACATCCTGGTATGTTTCTACCAGCAATTCTGGTGGAATTAACTGATCAAAAGGTACACACCTACCATAATGACATCTTTCTACCAACCCCCAATAGATGTTGTACTCTCCTTGGTAGCCTTAAAAAGTTAGAGTTCTAACTTTTTTTTTTCTTCTGAACTTCCACAATAGTGTAGTAGTTAATAGCATGGTTGAGGCTGGGCACAGTGGCTCACTCCTAGCACTCTGGGAGTCCAAGGCAGGTGGACTTCTTGAGCTCAGTTCAAGACCAGCCTGAGCAAGAGTGAGACCCCATCTCTACTAAAAATAGAAGAACTAGCTGAGCATTGTGGCAAACACCTACAGCCCCAGCTACTTGGGAGACTGAGGCAAGAAGATCACTTGAAGCAGGAGTTTGAGGTTGCCGTGAGCTGTGATGCCATAGCACTCTACCCGGGGCAACAGAGTGAAACTGTTTAAAAAAAAATTGCATGATTGAATGTCAATAGTTTTCATATCAAGAAACTCTACTCTTGGGCGGCGCCTGCGGCTCAAAAGGGTAGGACGCCGGCCCCATATGCCGGAGGTGGCGGGTTCAATCCCAGCCCTGCCAACAAAAAAAAAAAAAAAAGAAAAAAGAAACTCTACTCTCAAGTAAAAGAAACCCAAGTTTCAGTCCCAACTCCATCATGCCCCCTGTTTGCTTGTTTCATTAAGCAAATTGTCTAAGCCTCACTCTCTTCATCTATAACAATAATGAAAGATAATAGTGGCACCTTCTCCAAAGCTTCGTTGTCAGAATCTGTTGAGGTTCTGTGCATATATATATTATCTATGTGTCTATATACATATATATAATCAACTGAAATTATTTATCATGGTTAAACATAAAAGTCAAGAGAATAGGCGATTCAAAGATGTGTCCACAGTCTAACAATTAAAGAATATACTGCGGCAAGATGATTTTTTTTTCTTTTCTTTTCTTTTTTTATTGAATTGTAACTATGCACATTAATGCACTTCTAGGGTACAGTGGAGAACTAAAAATAGACCTGCTATTTGACCCTGCAATTCCTTTAGTAGGTATATTCCCAGATGACCAAAAATCGCATTACAACAAAGATATTTGTATCAGAATGTTTATTGCAGCCCAATTCATAATAGCCAGGTCATGGAAGAAGCCCAAGTGCCCATTGATCCATGAATGGATCAACAAACTGTGGTATATGTACACCATGGAATACTAGGCAGCCATAAAGAAAGATGGAGACTTTATGTCCCTCATGTGCAGCAAGATGATTTAGTGACCTCTACAAAGATGACCTTCAGCTGATCCCAGAAGGAACAGATAGAAGGGAAAGGATCTTTCCTCGCTAAAGAGACTGTAATTCATGTTTGAGTCACTTGATGCTTATGAACCCAACAGAGGAATAAATACCTACATTTATACATGGACACACAGCGGACATGACTAACCAGGCTTTTAAAAGGTGCCTCTGCATATCTGCGTGAGAGAATGCTGAGGGCATATGGATTTTTCCTAAGCTCAGGTAACGGGATGCCGCACGGGCCAGGCACATCTCCTTCCGGGGTAATTTCAGAACCCTCCTTTCCATTCTTGCTGGGAATGATTTACCACCGTAATCAAATTACCTGGAAAGCAGGTTTCCAACTTCACCTAAAGTGCTTCGGAGAAATGAAAGTAAAGGAGGAGCGTGTGGCAGGAGTTTCAGGGACCACCCGGGTCCTGTTTTAACACTTTTTTCTTCCTTTCTTGAGTGTGAAAAGATTCTTAAGCATAGATTTTTTGGAGAAAGGCAAATCCACATTCAGATGATGGCTCCCTAAGGATTAACTAGGAGAACGCAGGGAGTTGGCGCTGCTGTTTCCACCTACCCAGTGTCGGAACATCTCACTGGCCTCCCCTGAGAAACCGCCCCCTTAAACCATCAGTCCTGGCAGGTCACCCGGGCTAACTTCTAGGCTGGCTCCAGGATTGAACAGAAGACCCAGAGCTGGTTAATCAGAACATCCCCGGGCAAATTGACTGGTTTAGGACCAGGTGAGCAAACCTGTCTGAGCCGACTCATTTTTGAGATGTCTACTATGAATGTTAAAAAGTAAATCTGGGGTTATTGAGATGTTAGGATGCAATCTCATTCTGGCATCATGCTACATCCTGAGAATAGAGATTTCCAGAAGAAAGCAGAGATGGAAAGAATAAAACCTAATTCTGATGAGTCATGGGAGTCCACAGATCCAACTTGGCCAGAGCCACAAAATCCCTGTCCTTTTAGAGATACGGACCAGAAATTAATCTTCTTGATTTAAAACAATGGAGTTTCAAATCACTTGGAACTCAGAGTCCTCGCTAATAAAATATGCAAAAGGTTTAGTCTGCCGTCTGATAATGAACACACGACGAGCTGGGTGGATCCTGGGAGGTGCCTCCGCTTACGGCAGAGACTAAGCAATTTCGTGTCCCCTTGGCACCTGCGAGGAGAGGGCTGAGTGACAACACTGTGAGATCGGGTTCATGGCACAGTAATGAAAGCAGCTGCTGTGTGAATAGAAACAACAACAGGAACCCTGGGCCCAATTTACTCACACCTGGCATGGGGCCAGGCTGCGGGGTGTCAGGCTCGGGGAGGGAACAAACGCTGCCACTCCGGGAAGGCTGCGCTGATGCAATCCTGGCTCCACTCTGTGATCAGCCGGAAGCCAGCCCAAGTCACCTGGGTAGGGGGTCGCTGGCTCCAAGGGTGAACCCCAACACCGCAAACAATTAGGAAAACAAACATGACAATCCCTGCCACTAGTTCAGGGCCGAGCTGCCAAAACCAGGCTTCAAGGAAAGGGGTGGGCTTTACTTTGCAGATAAAAACACACAGGGGAGCGCGCATGGCCAGGGACAGACGCAGCATTGGGAACAAACTGAACAGTGGACTCAGGAGCCAAGGTTTCCCCCTGGCTTTGCTGCTTTCGGGTTATGTAACTTCATTCATTTATCCACATCAGCCCTTGGCTCAGCCTGCCCTCCCACACCCCACCCAAGGGCTGCCCACGGCACCTGTAGCAAAAGCTTACATTTTCAGCACAGCTCACCAGCCTTGGCAGAACCCACCCCTGACCCTGCCCTCTGAGTTAACTCTCACTCCCTGTACACCAGCCAGGCTGTTTCTAAATCAACCCATATGCCTCTGCCCCAGGACCTTTGCACATGCTACTCCTATTTCCTGGAGTATCTTTTTCCCCGACATCCACATAACTTGCTCTTTAACTTCCTATTCACGCCTTTTTAGAAATGCTACCTGGTCCAGCAGTCCTTACCTGAAAGCAGCCCAACTTATTCCAACACTTGCCACCACCACCTACCTGCATGCATCACTCCTGGAGGTGCTAACTATTCATTCTTGGGCTCAGCATCTCTCATCCCTTCCTAGAGTGTTTGTTCTCTGCTATGTCATCAGTGCCTGACATGGTGCCTCCCACCTAGAGAGAACCTTGTAAATATCTGTTCAATTTAGTTGATTGTTTAACACACAATTAATGAGCTTCTACCTGTGCCAGGTATTAATTAAACTTCAAGAGACATAAAAATTCTTCCTCTAGTTGTCAATATTCATGGGGGCAAATAAAAGAACAAGAAGAGCAGCCTAACTTCAGAACGTGGAAAGTTCTCAGAGGCAATGAAGGGTGAGTAGGAACAGAGAGTATTTTTAATCAGGTCGTCAGTATAGGTTGCAAGGTGGAGGTGAAGTCCATGAAATCATGAGAAAGTAACATTTCCCCATACGTAGGACAGTAAGAAAAAAAAAAAAGGGTTCCTGACAGCAGGAATAGCACGTGCAAAGGTCCTAGGGCAGGGAAGAGATTCATTGGTTAGGACACCAACAAGCAGGTGGCAGGTTAGAGAAAGGAAGAAATGGAAAGGAGATAAAAGAAGGTGAGCACATATGTTTCTGAAGCAGGGGTAAGGATTTGGGATTTTCTTCTAAGAAAAAGCAGCTATTATATCATGACTTTCAGACCCAGTTTCAGCTCTTGTGAAACAGAGATGATAAATACCAATGCCGCAAACAGGATTTAGCCAGTGAGGACATCTGGAATGCCTGGCACGGAGCTTGCTAGGTGGTGGACCGTTGATAAACAGTAACTCTACACTCTTCTGCTGGAGAGAAACCCAAACGTGATAAGCAGCAGAACTCCTCTGGGATACTGAGTTTCTGCTTCCCAAACCCAAAGGCTCAATAGAGGAAATAATGAGACGTGAACCTTAAGGATTAAGCAGGTTTCAAGTGTGAATTCAGAATTCTTACCAGTTCCTTTTTAGCTCAGAGCAGACTATCATTCTCTCCCCAGATGTGATCCTGGGTACACTAAACAGGCTGCCTGAGCTTGACCGTGTGCCTTGTCAGCAGAATGAATGTGAGTATTAGCGGCAAACTGAGACTTCTCAGGGTGTCAGTGGAGACCAGTCATGCAGGACTTACAGGTGGAAAGAGGGTGGGCCAGATGCACAGAGGGAAGTCCTGGGGACAGTGCATTGCCCAAGCCCTTGGGCATGGTCCCAGCACCCAGCCACGCCCACAGCACATTTCCTGGTGTGCACAGCAGCCAGAGAAGAATTTTCAAGCAAAAAGCCTCATTCATAGAATTTACAACTGGACAAATCGCGTATGCAACCACCTGCCACGAAGCAGGTCAAAATCTCTATCTTCTTTGGCTCATCGGGCCGTGTCCCTAAACATGGGTTTGAGCAGCAGGTCCAAATCTTAGAAAAAAATAGATGATACCATAAAAATATTTCATTAGACAATATTTTACTTAGGGGATGATTTGAGATCTAAAGACATTTCTCTTATTTAAGAGCTATATTGTTTCAAAAAAAATTATTTTTATTTAGTGTCATGGGTTCCTATCTTTTAAGTCTTTTAAGTCATAGAAGAAAATGCTAAGAGAACTTTGAAATACCAGCCAGGATTTCTGCTTATAAAGCACCAATTTGACTTGGAGATTTCACTTTCTTACAAAAAAAAAAAAAAAAAATTTTTTTTTTTTTTAAATTTTCTTGCAGAATAATCTGACTCAAGGACGGGAAACAGGGACTGCTTTCTGCCTCTTCTCACTGAGTTCTTATCAACTTGGGGCCTTAGCAGCACATCACTGAGTGACCCAGCAGGAGTGACACTGGCCCTAGTCAGAGAAAGCTCCAGGTAGGAGGCTGCATCTGAAAATCCATCCCAAGGAAATAATTTACATGTCGATAACAGGATATTCCTCACAACAGAAATGATCAGGGGGAAAAAAAATTAGATGCAACGTCAGGGAAATTATAGCACACTAATACTGTAATTAAATAATTATAGTATTATAAATTTAAATAGTGGAATACTCCGCAGCTATTAAAATGTAAAGGAATCTCAGTGATTAAAATGATATTCATGATAGAAAAAAGCCAAATTCAAAAAAATATAAGCAACATGATCCACTAAAAAGATGGCTATCTAGACACACACATTTTGGTGATATAACTTAATACATAATGTTATATACCATATGAATATATATTGTTATATATATTAAGTATCTAATATAGGGTACATTATATACCTTACGTAATATATATTCTATACGGACATACTATTCACACTATTTATAATATATGAGAAAATCAACTTCTCTATATTATATATAGAATATAGATACACTTTATTTAGAAACTTAAGACGTATTCTCTGTTTCTGTCTAATACGTATGTGTACATAAATAGGTGTACACACATACATACCCACATACATAGATATTACTAAAGGTAGTATTGAAATTGTGACTTTCCTGTTACATTGACAATATGATAAAAGAAAATTATTTTAAAATGGCTTCTAAACGCCTCTGCTGGAGACCCAGAACACGCCTTGCTCATTCAGACCCCAGCGTCTTTTGCAAAGCAGATGCTTAATTAATATTTTTGTATCAAGAAAAGCAAAAGCAAGGTAAGAGAAGGAAATCATTTCAGCAAAGAAGCAGCACTTCCAAGCCTTGTGCGAGATCCTGAGTATACGTGGGTCAGACTGAGTAGATAAATCATAAATTTTTACTTTGTTGGTTGATTTGCAGAAAACAGAGTGCTCAACCTTTTTCTGTGGACTAGAGGCGGAATCCTTAATTGAGTTGGAGGCAAATTTTACTTTTATTTGTGAAGAGTCTTTCCTAAAGACCAATAAGCACATTTTATGTGGGAGAGAATAATATGGGTATATTTACATGAATCACTAGTATTTTTAATAAATAGATACTTATGGATAAGTCTCAAGTTCGGGAGTCTCTGTCTGATGCTAATGATTGGATGTGCATGTCAAATCTTTATGGCATAAAAATGCTCCTAATGTGTCTGCTGCTTACAATTTACTGTCACACAAATAGCGACTGTGTGCTAAGAAACTAGCACACTCTGCTATTATGAGACTCTTCAACATCTGTCCTCCTCATTAAACTATAAGCTCCATGAGAGCCACTGTCTGCCTCACTTCCCCTGTGCCCAGCAGGGAGCAACATGTATAGAAAATACAAGTTAAATCAATAGATCAAGGGAACCTGCCCTCCTATAATGTGAATAATACGAATAAGTGCATAATATGGGTCTGTGTACACAAAACACCAGTATCTTTAATAAATAGATACTTACGGATCAGTCTCAAGTTCAGGAATATCTGTCTTTAGATATTCCTGAACTTGAGAATACATATCTGTGTTTAGATATTCCTGAACTTGAGAATATAGCATCAAATGATACTGATTTGATGTGCACTTCAAAGTTTTGTAGTATAAAAATGATCCTGACATGTCTGTTGAAACAATATTTCAATTAATACATGAAAAGAAATACCCACAATATTTCTCGCTCCCTGTCATTTAGCTTATGTGCATTGGTTTGCATTTTATTGCCCTTTGAGTTTTCCTAGCAAGTTCCTTTTTTTTTTTGAGACAGAGTCTCACTATGTTGCCCTCAGTAGAGTGCTGTGGTGTCACAGCTCACAGCAATCTCAAACTCTTGGGCTTAAGCGATTCTCTTGCCTCAGCCTCCCAAGTAGTTGGGGCTACAGGTGCCAAATGGCTATCACAACGCCTGGCTATTTTTTATTGTTGTTGTTTGGCAGGCCCAGGCTGGGTTTGAACCCACAAGCTCTGACGTATGTGGCTGGTGCCCTAGCTGCTGAGCCACAGGTGCCAAGCCTCTGAGCAAGTTTCTTTAAAATCATTATGACACTAAGTAGGGTCTATGGAAATAATTTTTAAAAAACTCATTTCAGAAAGTCGTCTCTGCTGGGTTGCCTGTTTCTCCTTGAACCACGGCTGATTTTACATCTCCCAGGAGCTAGAGGCAGCATCCCTGACACCCAGGAGAAAAGTGCTACAGAGATCAGGGTGCCCAGCGGCAACCACAGGGGAGACAGGAGAAGCCCCTGGGAAGAAGAGAGGCACCTTGGGAGTTCACGAGCTGACAGAAGCCAGATGCCTCCTCTGCCTCCCTGCCACCTACATCCTGTGGCTCTATCTGCAATCCAAGTCCTGCGCCCTTTCCCGCACCATGGCCACCCTTTCTGTTCCCATGGTGATCATCTCTTCCTGAATAGCAGTCTCCAAACCGCGACGTCCCACTACTCTGCCTGCACTCCCACTCACCCCCACAGCTGCTGGAGTCATCTGCCTTGAAAAGGAAATGAGACTGTCACTAGCCATGGGGACCCTGCCAATGGCGTCCCGTCACACTCAGAAGAAAAACCCAAATTTTTACTTTTATTTTTATTTTTTAGAGACAAGGTCTTGCTCTGTTGCCCAGGCTGGAGTACAGAAGTGTCATCAGAGCTCACGGCAGCCTCGATCTCCTGAGCTCCATTAATGAACCTCCTGTCTCAGTCTCCTGAGTAGCTGAGACCACAGCCACATGCCACCCTCTCCAATTAATTTTTCTTATTTTTCGTAGAGGTGGAGTCTTGCTATGCTGCCCAGGCTGATCTCAAGCCATTCTCCCCCCCTCGGCTGCCAAAAGTGCTGAAATCACAAAAGAGAACTGCTGGCTCTGGCCTAGATTCCAAATACTTCAACCCAGGAGTGAACAACTTCCTTTTTCTGTGCTGGACACTGGGAGAAGAGCTGTCTTGGGGCGTACGTTAAATATACAAACACTAACAAAAGCTGAGCAGCAAAAATAATAAAACTAAAAATGTCTGTGCATACTTTCTTCAATATCCAACACCACAGATGAACAAAAAAAGTCCTCGAAAAATCAGCACGTGGCACAGGCCTTTGTTTGGACACCCCGGGTATCTCAAACTATAAAGTCCCACAGGTGCACGTTCCTGAGTACATTGAACTTCATGGTGGGTCACTGTCTTCCTTGTTCACAATATGCAAAGAAAGATCCTAGAGAGCAAACATTTCTGCCTCAGGACCTTTGCACTTTCTATTCCCTTAGTCTAGATGTCTCTGCTTTCAAATCTTGCCATGCTTGGATGCTATTCTCATTGGAAACTCTACCTTCACATCCCTCCTTAAAGAAGACTTTCTCAACCACCTCCTCTAAAATATCCTCCCCCACCACAATCACACCCTTCTCTTTTATCATCCCAAGAATAGTGCCCGGTCTGAAATCACCATGGTGGTCACCGGTGACTGTCCATCTTGCCCAGCTTGCCATCTCCATGGAGACAGGGATCTTGCCTCTCCTGTTCACACTTGATCCCCAGTGCCTGGTGCCTTGCACTAAGTAGGTGCCCAGGGAGCAGATTTTCAATATCTATGTAGGGCAGACACCATATTTTGTAAAAAAGTATGATAAAAGCTAATATATTTACAAACATGTCATAAGCCAATAATATCCCCCTAACATAGCTATTCATAGCCTCAACACACAAATGAGGAAACTGAGCCTCAAAGACATGAAGCAGCCAGTTCCCGGGCTCCAGTCAGCGTGTCCACGAATGACTTGTACCCAGTTCTGTCCAACTTCAAAGTCCATGTTCTTGGCCATCTCTACCCGCTGCCTCCATGCACTGACTGACTGGTAAACGGTATATTATTACCATAAACTGAGCTCAGGCCATTTGTTTTATCCATTGATTCATTCTTGTGTCTATTCAAGAAGCACTTATTGAGGGCATAATACGGCCTGTGTCCTATGCAAAGGTGCCCAGATATCTTAGTCTTGTAAGATTTCCTTTTATTATTCCCAAAGTGGCTTTTGATCAATGAAGGGTGCAGTGAAGGATAATTCCTGGCATAAAGAAAGTCAGTGTGGAGCCCCTTCTGCAAGCCAGGCCCTGAGCTAGGACCGTGAATCCTACTACTGTGTTTTCCCTCAAATAAGACACTGTCTTATATTGATTTTTCCTCTAGAAGACACACTAGGGCTTATTTTCAGGGGATGTCTTATTTTTATTAAGTATAATACAACAATCTACGTTTATTCAAATACAGTTAAGTCATCTTCTGGAACCTGATAGGGGGAGCCAACCTTGTTGGTGGGGCTGGTGCTAGTGATGTGTGAACTCCTTTCTCCTAGCGGTTCACACATGTGCAATAGGATGCCTAAGACAGTGGTTACCACACGTGCACCCGTGTAAGTGCAAACGGCTTGGAGAAAGGAGCTGTGGCAGATAAAAAGTATTCCAGTCTTCCTCACTGCTCTGCACTGAAATGCAGGGTGTGGCTATGCAGATACATATATATACGCCCATCACTAGGTCTTATTACAGGGTTAGGGCTTATATTTAACAAATGCATAGAAATCCTGCTAGGGCTTATTTTTTAGGTAGGTCTTATTTTCGGGGAAACACGGTATATCATCGCTCCTCACATGAGGTGTTATAAGTAGCTTACAAGTTAATGATGGGGACGTTGAGTCACAGAGAGGGTAAGTGACTCACTGACGTAGGTAGCTGAGTGATAGAGCTTATGTGTGCCTTTCTCCAAAATATTCTCCTCTTTCCTCATCACACTCTGACAATTCCAAGCGGTAGGAGCCACTCGATCAATGTGTGTGCGATGAATAAATGAAGGACCCAGCACACCGGCTTCCTGATGCCGTGAGCCACCTGCTTTCAGCTTTCCAGTTCAATTAGTAGCTCCCAGCTGTAAAGAACTGACTATTCCCATTAGTGGATATCAGTTTTACCATCTGATGTTGCAATAGCCTTTTTACTAGTGATTTCGGGGGAAGAAAATAATACCAGCTGTCAATTCAAATCACAGCATTTACTTAATGTGCTCGGATGAATCAAGTCCTGTAAACTTCTGAGCCTGGAAAGTTCCCAACGTTTACTAGTCTATAGTGAAGAGTTTTTAATATCTGAAAGCTCACCGTCTGTCAGGCACTGTCTCTGGCCCTTTGTAGGAAGTGTTTTAATTGCAGTATAACCCACGAGCAGGAACAATTCTGATGTGCATTTCACAGAGCAAGGAGAATTACAGAGATAGGAGGTGACTGGCCCAGTGTTGCACAATGATGAGAGTGTGGCAAGGGCAGGGTTTATGTCCCGGCATCCTTACTCCCACACTCATGCTCTGAGCAACCATGCTAGCAGGCCTCCTGGCCAGCAGGGAGTTGGGAAAAAAATTATAATCAGGACATGGGGAAAAGTAGTTCAGGAAATCTTTACGCCCCCTCATCAGTTCTCACAAACCCCCATCAAACCGAATCCAACAAGGAGAAATAATTTCTCCCCAAGGCCAGACCCCCAGATGCTTTCAGAATGAACTCTTCCCTTCCCTCACCACAGAAGTATTCAAGCGCTCACGAGGTGACTGCCGGCCTCTGGAACCCTATCTCAGGATCTACCGAGGGCCAAACCATGGCCCTGATGATATTACCAAGTGGCTCTTCCCATGTTTGACATTAGTCAAGAGTTTATGTCTGAAGATTATTCCTCCAGACAGATCCTGCGGATGTGACGGGATTAGCCACATTTCAAAGCTCCTTTTTGGCTTCCAGTAGAAAACTGGGCACATACACTCCTGAAGGCTACCGGGACTACGGGGGGACATGGCGTGGATGCCTCACATTAGCTCAGATATCATTGTCCTGCAAGACTGGCCAGAGAACTCGTCCGCTATACACGCGTCAAAAAGCCACTGGCTCCAACGTTTAATAGAGACACAAAGTCGGGTCGTTCAGAATTTGACATTTGTTGGACGTGAGCCTCCCAAGGGTGTTTGGTTTCCTTTTGGAGGAATTTGTGGGAAGAGGCACAGAATAGACAGATTGTAGCAGAAAACAGAAACCCACACTAGTTGCTAGAAATACCAGCTTGTATAACTCCATCCTTTTCTTTGAGAGACTCACTAAAGGTTTCAAAGCCACGGGGTTGGAGTTCTTTTTTTTCCCTTTCCCTTCCCTTCCCCGCATCCCTAACCCTGCTGCTTGTGAATTATTTTCTCTTCTGCAGCAGAGGCTGTTCTCAGAAATGAAGACGGGACACACACCGTTGACAATTTTCACTTGTTTTTTGAATAATGTTCTCTCTTACCAATTCTCCCACGTGGTGCTACGGGACACCAAAGTTGAAAATGAGAATTTTTTTTGCAGAGAAAAACCTATCTAATGTCAAGGCGAGATTTACGACTTAAAATCACCATCTTCCCACTATCAAAGATCATGACCTTTGATAGCCGGTCTCTCACTCTCTGCACACTTCTCGGTTTCTGTCACCTGTGCCCAGCTCTGTGTGGCTCCCTCACGTCACCGAGCGCTCAGGAGTCAGCCTAACAACTCAAGTTCACTCTCTGTGTGCTCCACCCGGAGTCTGAAATTCTTCAGATGTTGTCTTACTTGTCTTCCGTGGGTGACTACTTGTCTGGTTCCTAATTTTTATGCCATTTGGGGGTAATTTTTCCCTTTTTTTTTTTTTGTTATTGACAAAGACAGAGGAGGCCTCCTATAATTTGTGGGTGACTGACAAGGCTGAATGGTGTTAACTCAAATGTTTTGATCTACATCAGAGGGGACCTCCAGGCCCCAGACGTGACAGGCTGCGATAGCGCCTTCAAAGCTGGTGAATATCAAATCCCATTAAGCAAGCCCTTTATATGCTAGTCCATAAATTATACCTTCTAGGACGATGTGGCAATATAGAGCAAAAGCCTTAAAAACAGGCATAATTGATGGCAATGCCGCTTCTGGGATTCTATCCCAGGGAAATGAATAGATAAATGTACAAAGATAGGAATACAAGGATGTTCATCTCAGTGTTGTTTAGAATAGACATTAAAATGAAAAGAAAAACATGGGTCCAGAAACAAGGCTAAGCAAATATGTCCTATCCCTGCAACGGAATATTTAAAGCCATCAAAATTCCTTAAGTAAGGCTTTATTTATTGAGAGGAGAAAATATTCACCATAAATACGCAACAGGGAAATAGCTATGGAATGATGCTATCTTCTCTGTGATCCTACTGTCTATATTATACATGCTTGTGTGAAAAAAGCTTTTGAAAGGGTATAGTCCACTTAGTAACCAGGATGACATCTGGGGGTGATTTTTAATTCCTTTCTTATGCTTTGCAATCAAATGTGTCTTCCTTCTCTCACCAGAAGTAACAAAGGTATTTGTTTTTTATTTTAGAAACACAATGCCCGCCGACTTAAAAGAGAAACTTCACATACAGTGCCCCATTTAAAAGTATCTCCATGTATCTATCTCATTAGAATTGATGCGGCTGATTGTAAAAGGCCATCAGGATATAAAAAAATTGACCCCAAGCCCAGAAAGGGAGACATCAGACAGCAACATAAAACCTTCTGTTGAGTCCCACCGATGACGAAGCGTTTGATCTTGGCTTCTTGGCCGACTGAGTTAGAATTTTCTCTTTGAAAGATGAAACTGTGAATTTCCTGTTAGGCCACATCCAGGTTGATTATTTTTTAAGTCAATGTTCTCCTTCCAAGGAAACTGAAACCTTACAAACGGCATCATCTATGAATTTTCCATATAGATGCATTTTTCACCAAAAATTAGCCACCAGCAGGGAGGGAAGGGGTTTAGCAGAACAGCTACAAAACATGAATCTGGAGGCAACTGGCTGTGCTCAAATTTCAGCTGGGCCACTCAGCAGTGGAGGCGTGCTGAGCAAAACACGTACTTTCTCTGGGCCTCACTGATAAGGTGGGACCAATATTAATAACAGCATCTGCCTTGTCAAGTGGTCATGAGACTCAAACAAGGTCCTTACAGGTAACTGGGACATGGGAAGTGCCTTACTCCTTTTGGGGGCGGAACATGATTATAGGAGGGTCTTTATCTAACACAAGCAATCCATGGAACCTGGTTCTTTGTATCCTCCATGAATCTCCAACAATAAAAAACAAAAGGAAAAAATAAATAAAAGCAGTATAAAAATGGGAGTTGATCTAAGGCCCCACAGTTAAAGTCAAAAGCACACAGCTTGCAAGAAGGATGTCTTCCAGAGACACCTTTTGAGTGGAGATCACAGTGCTTTTTTTTAAATACAGGAAATGACTTTATAACACCTAAAAATTGGGAGATATTGCAAAAACTCCTAATTTCCAGAATTTCTTAAGAAAAAGGGACGATCCTTTCACTTTGAGTTTCACAAAATAGAAAATGCTATCATAGGGGCGGCGCCTGTGGCTCAAAGGAGTAAGGCGCAGACCCCATATGCCAGAGGTGGCAGGTTCAAACCCAGCCCTGGCCAAAAAACTGCGCCAAAAAAAAAAAAAAAAAAAAAAAAAAGGAAAGAAAGAAAATGCTATCATATTACACTACAGGTTTGCAACTTGCTTTGTTTACCCTGAGTTTTTTTAAGATCTACCTATATGATTCACATAGCTGTGGTTTATCCTTCTACAGGCCTGAATAAACCACAATATATTTCTCATTCTCCTTTAATGAATTTTTTTCCTAATACGAATGTCAGCGTGGATATTTTTGCACTCACCTCTTTGTACATGTTCAACCAGTGTTTGGGGCTCTAAGCCCATGCTATAAAACTATAAAGGAAAAGCAAGGGAATTATAAACACCTCATTTGGGTGAGTGGCTCCTGCAGATGGCAGGGAACTGGAGATTATTGGAGGAATCACACAGGGCAGGTTGATGGGATTTGTGACACTCCATGTGAGTAGTAGGGCTGTAGGTGATCATTTTATTAGCATGTTCAGTAATTCACATATATGTTTAATCTCCTTTTTAATAAGTATCCAATGAAAAAAATACATTTTTGAATGAACTAAAAAAGAGAGAGAGAGGGAGATCTAGAAACATGTTCTCACAGCTGTGACGGCTCGGAAAGCCCAGGACTGTTCAGCTTAGCACAGTCCCTGCTGGGTCACCATTATTCTTGTATGCACCTGCCTGTTGGTTCATTTGTGTGATGCCCTGGGCCTCTCCACATCTGAGTTAGGGACCCCCGCTCTAGAAGATGCTATACTCTCTAGAGCACAGGGCAAAGGAACCCTTTTCACTCCCTGCCAATTCCTTGCTGGAACGTGGAAAGTGTGACAAAGATATTCCCCGTTTTCAGGACATCTCACCATCCGAAATGCCACCACGGAAACTACTGAGAAATCCACCCCAATGGCCTCAGTAGGTCCAAAATCTTTATGCACCACCTCGGCCAAAATTTGTGACATTAGAGGGCAAGTGACTAACTGATGAGGAAAAACAAGGCAAAGCAAACAAGTCCATCTTTCATCTTCAATCGAGACGTTGTCACTTCCAGGGCAAAGAAACACCAGCCCTATGCACAGCGGCAGCGAGTCCGTGAACGTGGCTGAGGTGTCAGGCGACGGACAAACAAGGCCCAGGGCTCCGGCAATCGGATTTTGTTGCTTTTAATTGACGCAAGGAGAGGGTGTAAAGAGGCCAGATGTGTTTCCTGTAGGTGTTCATTCTCAGGAAGAACCTACGTTATTCTCTGCACACACCATCCACCCAGACGAAGGGGGGTGTGGTGGGAAATTCCACGAGACCGGCTCTCACGGATGGCTCATCCCGGTCTGTGGGGCACTGGGTGTTCACATGACCCGCTAACAACCACCACCACCACGTCCCAACTGAGCTCACTGCAGGGATTTCCCTCCCTCTGTTAATTCCACTTCTTAAGGGCTCTTAAATCAGCCCTTGGGTCCCCATACTCTGTCCTTCCCTCCATTCCAACCACGAAATACCCCTTTCACCTGGATGACTTCAGCACTGTCTCCAATTTTCTCACGATTTCAGGCTTGTGTCATGACAGTTACGTTTCTACCTGGCAACAACTGTGATCTTTTTAGAAACGTCACCATCCGCTCGTCTACTAAAGAGCATCTCCTGGGGTCCGACTGTGCTGCTTGCAAAGGGTGAGCTCCGTGCACGACGTGTGTTTTGAGGCCCTGCAGAGTCTCCCATCTTTGCACCTTTCTGTCCAAATTCCAGCCAAACCCAACTATCTGTAGACACCAGGAACCCAACACATTTCCTACTTCCAAACTTTTATACTTATTACTTGTTCTGCTTTGAAAATGCTGTCCTATCCCACCAACTTTCCTCTCTCCAGTAGCTGTTACTCAGGCCCAAACTTGAGTGTAGCCATCACTTCCTCTGACAAACAATTTTTTCTCAACTATTTACACAAAGTACTGGCAGTGTGAATGCTGAAATATATATGATAGAGCTGTACGTGCAGGGTGAAGTCATTTTGTGTCATGCACATGTGATTACACGTGTGTACGAATATATGTGTGTATACACAGAAGTATACATAGGTTTGGATTTTGAAAAATGTATGGAAAATATAATCCCAACCCACAAACGCACCCTTTGGCTAAGTAATTCCCCTTTTTGGAAGTTATCCTAGAAAAATAATCATAGATGTCTTCAAATGTGTAGCTAATTTTTTTGCATTAGAAAATGGTTCTGATAACAAAATAAAGTTGGAAACAACCTAAACAGCCAATGACGGGGAATTCACTTAACAAAGCAGAGTACACCATTCAGTGACATGATTTTGTTCATGATTAAAAATGAGCCTCCAGGGGTGGCTCCTGTGGCTCAAGGAGTAGGGCACCGGCCCCAAATGCCGAGGGTGGCGGGTTCAAGCCCAGCCCCGGCCAAAAAATGCCAAAAATAAATGAATAAAAAATAAAAATGAGCTTCCACAGCATTTTATAACCACATGAAAAGATCTTGAGGATATACCATTGATTTGGGAAAATAATACAAATTTTCAATGTGGCAATATTCTGTTTAAAAAGGCACCAATATGAAATGGGGAAATAGCCGAGTGTTAGCAACATATTATGTGTGGCTAGTGAGGGTTAATTTTTCATTTTGTTTTCCTGAATTTTTTCTAGATATGCCACCATAAACTTTTTTTTTTTTAGATATAAGAATAACAGTATGAGTTTTGTTGGTTTGTCTTTTCAGAATATCTTAAAAGAATAGGGGAGGATGCTTAGGTATCTTGATTTCAGCAGGGACCTTAGTGCTAGGGGTGTGGGGGCCAGGCCATGGGAGGTGGGCACCCTAAAAACCCATTTTGTCTCTTGCAGACTTGGTCTGGAGCTGGCTCCAAGTGTGGCCATCCTCACGGGCACTGCCTCTGAACTCAAGCTAAGTGTCTTTGTGTGTCTGTGTGCGTGTGTGTGTGTGTTGGGGGAGAAGCTCTGGGTTCACTCAAGGTTGGGAGTAACTTCTTGCTTAGAGAGAAAAAAAAATGGCAAAGCTTCTGCAGGGCGTATGGGACGTCTGCAAGCATGAAGCCACTGTACCACAGCCTCCTGCACGCCCGAGCTCCTCACACAAAGTGCCAGGGGTGTGCAGGGGAACATATCTATGATAGAAGTGCACACGTAGTAGAAAAAGGCATTTTATACTGTAAACTGGTGCAGTTACCTCAGGGCTACTCTCTGGGTGAAAAGGGACCACAGGACTTGTTTGGGGGGAGGCTGTAGAAAGGTATCAAAGGCAATTGCTAGACAAGCTCCTCAAATGTAGGGTGACCCTTGAACAGAGGAAAACAGGAAGGTCACGCTGCATTTTATTTCATCTCCCTTTGGGGGAGCTGTGGTCACTGCAGGGGGCTCAAGAGTATTCATTTTGATGCAGGATGAATAAACCCAAACCTGAACTTATAGGTAGTATATATTTGTATTTTCTTTTTATGTGAGAAACGGTAATTTTTATCTTAAAAGTCACCAGCACTAGGACTTCAGATGAAAGATGTCGCCTGCTGTGTGCAGATGTCATTGAGGGGGGGACCGTCCGTGGAGGTCAGGGTTGACGGAACCCTGACCTTCCTGCTTGGATTCCCGCCTTTCTCCAGGAAGGGCAGCTTAGATGGCCCCGTGCAGCAGCTGGACTGACTTTATTATCTGAGCTTCATGGTATCCATTGAATCTGTGCATCTTTGGGTGATGTCTCAACCAGGACAGCCACTTAAATGACACAAGTAAAATAATAATAATAATTGACTTAATCAATTAATATTAATAAAGCAAGATCTTGACTAATAAAGCAAGCTCTTCAAAAATGATGAGCCATATTCAATGAGTTTGCTCTTGCTATAAAACTATTATAAATAAAAGCCAGAGTTTTTTTTTTTAATATTATGAGTACATGGGATAAAACTGCACATATATATATATAATTATATATGCATGCATACACATACAGTTGTATAACACAATAACAGCCAATGCATTATATTTAATGCTATACATGTATAGTATTAATAGTTACTTCTCATTCCTTTTAAATCTCCATTTTGTACCTATTGTAAGGAAGCATCGTGTCCAGTGGGCCAGGGATATAATTTCCAAACACATAATCTACGTATTCTAAGGCGGTGGGCTTAATGTTGACCTGTAAGAGCACGTGTACACGGGAGGAGACCCCAGGTTACTGTTAGTCTCCTACCTAGAGCATGGGCTTTTGAAGGTCAGGAACTAATTGTTACATCACACGAGGCACAAAATAAAGGTCTGTCCAAGGAAAGAAATTTCCCATGAAACAAATCAGGAAAAGCCGGATGAAAAAGCAGGGCGGACGATTCGGCTTCCCCTAAAAGCACGAAGTTTGGCTCCGCCCACTGACAATCGTCTCTCCGCATCCTCCAGCGATTTTCCAATAAGATCATTATTTACGGACATATTTATTTTTTAAAGTATCAGACTGTCCAGGCTGGTTATCAGGACAGCCTTTTCTTTTGACTCCAAAAACGAGAGGGCAGAATGAAGACGCTTTTCTCCTTCCCACCTACGCTATTTCAATAAGGAAACAAAAACTCAGAAAAAACAAATGGCCTTCCCTTCATGACAATGTGTAGCCTGGAGCCGGTTTTTAGAGTTGAGTAATAAATCCCAGAAAAACAGTGACTACAACGGAAAGGCTGACAGACATTTAACGCTAATGGCCCAAACAGAGGCACACAGGAAAACGCTCTAGTCACACTCCCCACACCCAAGGCTCCCGGATCCACACCGACGGGCTGTATTTCAGCCCACAATTTGCCTGTTCGTACACCGCAGAAAATTTCCAAAATACTCGCAAACCCTGGGGAACAGAAATTTCCTTGAAATTCCCATTTCCCCCAGGTTGGGTCATCACTCAACACGCATGGCAATTGCTTTGGCGGTTGATGTTTTTAACTCTAAAGAATAGAAGTGACACTCGGACCATGACAACTTGATAACTAGTAACAAAACAAAAAACAAGGCCTAAAGGACTATACAGCGAGGAAAACCTGAGTCAGGACGGAGTCAGGGATTAACCCCACTGCCACCGTGTCTCCCAACACTTAAAGCATCCCCTTTTCTAAACATAATGTACCCCTGTGTAGAGGCTAAAAATGTACATTACAAAAAGCCGCTTGATTAATAATTCAAATTATTCACATAATTCAAACCACTTAATTAATATTCCAAATACCAAAGGGAGAGATATCTCTGAACACTTAAGTTTATAATAAGATCTTAATACTTGACAATTCAGGGGAAGATGATTGAGATAAAATTCTGCCTTCAAATGCAATTTCTGTCATTGCCACTGGGTTAAAGGCTCTATAGATTATATCTCTGACTACAGGATAAGGACCAACCCTGAAAGGCTGGACGCAGTGGCTCGCGCCTGTAATCCTAGTACTCTGAGAGGCTGAGGTGGGTGGATTGCCTGAGCTCACAGGTTCAAGACTAGCCTGAGCAAGAGTGAGACCTTGTCTCTAAGAAATAGCTGGATGTTTTGGCAGGTGCCTGTAGTCCCAGCTATTTGGGAGGATGAGGCAAGAGAATTGCTTGAGCCCAAGAGTTTGAGGTTGCTGTGAGCTATGACGCCACAGCATTCTACCAAGAGCAACAAAGTAAGACTCTGTCTCAAAAAAAAAAAAAGAAAAAATTGAATTGAACACAGGATTCTATTTACAGTTTTCAAGTTTTAAATCAATTATTTACTTTGTATTTCTTTTCTCAATGAAAAATCTCAATTTTTCCCCAATAGTTCATAATTGTTTTAGGCTATGCAAGCAATATAAAGGGAGACACGCCCCCATCCCCCATCATAATCCCAGCCTCTTCCATGATAACAGCTAGTTTTCAATAGATCTTTTTTTTTTTTCAATGCTCGGCTACTTTTCTTTTTTTTTTTTTGAGACAGAGTCTTACTATGTCACCCTCAGTAGAGTGCTGTGACGTCACAGCTCACAGCAACCTCAAACTCTTGGGCTGAAGTGATTCTCTTGCCTCAGCCTCCCAAGTAAGAGGTACAGGTGCCAGCCACAACCCCTGGCTATTTTTTTGTGGCAGTTGTCATTGTTGTTTAGCAGGCCCAAACCAGATTCGAACCTGCCTTCCTCGGTGTATGTGGCCAGCACCCTAACCACTGAGCTTCAGGCACTGAGCCCCGGCTATTTTTTGTTGCAATTGTCATTGTTCTTTAGCTGGCCTGGGCTGGGTTCAAACCCCCCCAGCCTGGGTGTATGTGGCCGGGTCCGTTACCACTGTGCTATGGGAGCCCAGCTATTTTTTTTTTTATAAATTCTGTCTTAAAATTTAATTTAATTTAATTTTGCTTTTATTTTTTATTTTTTTGGCCAGAGCTGGGTTTGAACTGCCACCTCTGGCATATGAGGCTGGTGCCCTACCCTTCTGAGCCACAGGTGCCACCCCGGCGCCCAGCTATTTTTAGAGAGGGGCTTTCACTCTTGCTCAAGCTAGTCACGAACCCGTGACCTCAGGCAATCCACCCACCTTGGCCTCCCAGAGTGCTAGGATTACAGGCATAATGCATTACATCTTTTAATGCTTATATAAACATCATTAAAAAATGTGAATAGGATCATTCTCTATATCCCTGTTCCACCTCACATATATATCATGAATGTCTTCTCATGTATGATTTTTCCTTTCTAACAGTTCCATAGTATTCCATTTTATGTTATGGACTCTAATTTATTCAATCAACTGTCTATGTGATAGACATTTACTTTTTCTTTTGGTTTGTTTGTTTTGAGACAGAGTCTTAGTTTGTCACCCTTGGTAGAGTGCCATGGCATCATAGCTCACAGCAACCTCAAACTCTTAGGTTCAAGTGATTCTCCTGCTTCAGGCTCCCAAGTAGCTGGGACTACAGGTGCCCACCACAATGCCTGGCTATTTTTAGAGATGAGGTTTTGCTCTTGCTCAAGCTGGTCTCGAACCTCTGAGCTCAGGCAATCCACACACTTCAGCATCCCAAGTGCTCAGATTACAGGAGTGAGCCACTGAGCCCGGCTTACACTTAAGTTTTTTCATCTGTATATACAACTTTGTCCATTTACTTTCTTTAAAATGGAATCCTAGGCCAGGTACAGTGGCTCACACCTGTAATCCTAGCACTCTGGGAGGCCAAGGCTGGTAGATTGTTTGAGCTTAGAAGTTCAAGACCAGACTGAGTAAGAGTGAGACCCTGTCTCTAAAAACATAGCCAGTGGGTGGTGCCTGTGGCTCAGTGAGTAGGGTGCTGGCCCCATATACCGAAGGTGGCAGGTTTGAACCCAGCCCTGGCCAAACTGCAACAAAAAAATAGCCCAGTGTTGTGGTGGGTGCCTGTAGTCCCAGGTACTTGGGAGGCTGATGTAAGACAATTGCCTAAGCCAAAGAGCTGGAGGTTGCTGTGAGCTGTGATGCCATAGCCCTCTACCGAGGGTGACAAAGTGGACTCTGTCTCTGAAAAAAAATTAAAAAATAATAATAAAAAAATATAGCTGGTATGTTTACATGGATGAAACTGGAACATATTTTTCTTAGTAAAGTATCTCAAGAATGGAAGAAAAATGGGGCAGTGCCTGTGGCTCAAGGAGTAGGGTGCTAGCCCCATATGTCAGAGGTGGCAGGTTCAAACCCAGCCCCTGCCAAAAACTGCAAAAAAAAAAAAAAAAAAAAAAGAAGAAGAAAAAGAATGGAAGAAAAAGTATCCAATGTACTCAGTACTATTATGAAACCAATATATAATCACCCACACTTTCATATGAAAGATAAAACACAACTATAGCCCAGGATAAAGGAGGGAAGAGGAGGGTGAGGGGAGGGGAGCTGGGAGGCCAGGTGGAGGGAGGATAATCGGTGGGACCTCCCTATGATGCACATTTCAAGGGTACATGCCAAATCTATTAAGAGTAGCATATAATGGGGCAGTGCCTGTGGCTCAAGGAGTAGGGCACCAGCCCCATATACCAGGGGTGGTGGGTTTGAGCCTGGCCCTGGCCAAAACTGCAAAAAAAAAAAAAAAAACAAACCTGGGTAGAGTATAAATGTTTTAACATAATAATTGAGGTGAAGGCTATATTAACCAGTTTGATGTAAGCATTCCAAATTATATATAAAATTGGCACATTGTACCCCATAAATGCATTAATGTATACAGTTATGATTTAATAAAAAATTGTTAAGAGACAAAAAAAAATAAAAACGTAGCTGGGCATTGTGGCATGTGCCTGTAAGTCCCAGCTACTTGAGAGGCTGAAGCAGGAGGATTACTTGAGCCCAAGAGTTTGAGGTTGCTGTGAGCTCTGATGCTACGGCACTCTACAGAGAGTAACAAAATGAGACTCTCTCTGAAAAAAATCAATAAATAAAAATTAAAAAAAATAAAATAGAATCCTACACATAGAAGCAAAATTGCTGGATTGAAGAGTTTGCGTTCTGGCTGGGTATGGTGGTTCCTGCCTATAATTCTAGCATTCTGGGAAGCCGTGGTGGGTGGATTGCTTGTGCTCAGGAGTTCGAGACCAGCCTGAGCCAGAGAAAGACCCTGTTTCTAGTAAAAATAGAAAATAAAACAAGCTGGGCATCGTGGTAGGTGCCTGAAGTCCCAACTACTGGGGAGGCTGAGGGGAAAGGATCGCCTGAGTCCAAGAGATTGAGGTGATGGGCTGGGTGTGATGGCTCATGCCTAGCACTCTGAAAGACTGAGGTGGGTGGATTGCTTGCTTGAGTTCAGGAGTTCAAGACCAGCTAAACAAAAGCTAATCCCTGTCTCCACTAAAAATAAAAATCTAGCCAGAAGCCTATAGTCCCAGCTAATTGAGCCCAAGAGTTTGAGATTGCTATGAGCTATGATAGCACTCTACCCAGAGTGATAGGTGAGACTCTGTCTCAAAACAAACAAGAAAAAACCCCAATAAGCAAATCCCTACTGTATGTATCAAACTGCTAATCTTTCCCTGTGGGAGCTTCTGACCAGTTTCTTTCTCTGTCTTTGAGAACAATGGAAACTGCATGATGCCCAGGAGGACCCCAAAGCAAAGAGGTAGCCAGACCCCCTTTATTTTTGTCCTTTAGGAGCTTCGGAGGAAGATCTTGGTTAAGGGGAAGAAATTAAATGTGTTTGAGGAGGATCTTAAGGATGAGGACGAGGAGGAAGAGACAGAATTAATGCTGGAGTGCCAAAATGACACAGAGACCAAGCCTCAGCTTCAGGAGCTAAGCTTGTGGAGGAAAGACAAAAAGGAGAAGGTAAGCCAGGAGTGGTCTTTCTGCTGTGGCATTTGGTCAGCCTGCACCACAAACTGAGGGCTATTTGTGAAGAAACTCAAGCCAGACGAAGTGGAAGGCAAAGATGCAAAATGACCCTTCCTCCCAATGAAAGAGGCATAAGAATGTGTATGTGGCATCCCTATATGTTGCAGTGGCTTTCCAACTTCTTTGGGCCATGAACTCTATTTTCTTTTTAAAATGAAATCTTATATGGAAGCTCAGTATTCAAAGTAGACAAATGGAGAACCCAAAGCACCCATTTGGCTCTCTCCTCAGTCCCCCAGGTACTCCTGAGATGTCTTTGTACTTCTCAGTCTTCTTAAAGGCCAGTTTGAAAACCACTGATGGGAGTGTGTGTATATGTGTAGCATTATTATATTGGGTAAGTGGGGTTAATGGAATGATTGTTGTGATTTCAATTAATGTAGGCTTAGAAAAAGATTCTCGGAAAGGGTGAGTTTAAGGAAGGGCCAGAAATAGCTGAAGAGGAGCAGAAACGGGAGAGCTTTGAGTTGGGGAAGGGAGGCAGAGGGAAAAGGCATGCCATTGTTGGAGCCTCCAAGATTCTTGTTTGAAACCTGCATTTCTCTCTCTTATGCACTTGCCTGGCTCACTCAGCTGACTGATTCTAGCTTTTCCTCTTCTCTCTGGGGCTGTGGTGTCTAACCTGCTGCCATGTCCAGGGATGGAAATGGGAATTCAGGAAATAAATTCAAAAATTTTACTCTGGGACTCTCATGTCCTTTTAGGTGTGACTTCCATGACCATTTGCATACCTTGACATATCTGTCTGAATTTATGTACACCTTGACAAAAGGTTACCGTTCATTTAACAGAAGAGAAGTAGGGAGGATGGCACCTCTCTGTTACAAATAATAAGTTAAAAACTTGTTACCAGGATGTAACACAGAGCAGACCCTCCAAGCCCAGAGGCCGAAACTGATCCCAGCAGTATATGCAGACTGCCTTTATTCCCATTCCCACCCCCAGGTTGTGACGTGCCCGACGTTTTGTCTGCCTATCTGTTGTCAGACTATAGACCAGGCTTCTATTTCCAAGCCTGAGTTACTTCTCTTGTCCCAGAAGGTGAGGCAGGAGGGAGAATGTAGTGGGGAGGCAGTGGGCAAAGGCTTAGGTTGGATGGCCATTAGCTTCTTCTCTCTGACTGCTAAGCTTTCAATTCCATCTTCCTTCTCCAGAAATCCAACCCCATCGTGTGTCCATCCCTCTCTGACCTGATTATCTACTTGAAGAGTGTCTCATTCCGCAGCTTCACTCATTCAAAGGAGCACTACCACTTCTATGAGATATCATCCTTCTCTGAATCCAAAGCCAGGGGCCTGGCCAAGGAGGCTGGTCAGGATCAAAATGGAAGGATAGGGAGGGACATGGGAAAGGAGGTTCAGGCCTATGGGTAGGCAGGTTAAGTCTCATGAAAGAGGACAGGGAGCTAAGGATAGATGAAGGAGCTAAGAAACTCTTCAGAACAGGTAAAGGGAAAAGAGTTAAGAGTAGTGGGCTCAAGGCTCTAGGAGAAAGAAAGCTGGGACAAGATAGTCTAGATCAGTTGTTTTCAACCTTCTTAATCCTTTTAATATAGTTCCTGTGGGTCATGAACCACAGGTTGAGAACTGCTGGTCTAGATGGAACAGAATAGAGAGGCATTGAAGCCCTCTGGAGCTGGCCTCAGGAGATGTTGGGGGAGAAGAGTGAAATGAGCAGGCAGGTTTTTGGGGCCAGGGAAGTCCTCTTCCATCTCTTTCCTATACCTTCTTACAGGCAATGAGTTTGTGCAGCACAATACCTGGCAATTAAGCCGTGTGTACCCCAGTGGGCTGAGGACAGACTCTTCCAACTACAACCCCCAGGAACTTTGGAATGCAGGCTGCCAGATAGGTGAGGAAGCAACAGGGCCTGGGAGGAGGAAGTGGAGGAGCAGCAGGTGGGAAGTAAGTTCCCTACTGGCAACAGGCCCAGGGTATGTTTCATAAAGATGACCTGATTGAGAAAGATGCTATCTATAGAGGTATTCCCAGCAGGCAGTCTTGCACCCAATATCTGTCTTTTTAACTCCCTGAAAGAGGGGCTAAAGGCCCCCAAGGTGAATCTTTCCTTCCTTTTCTCCTGAGTCCCTCAGTGGCTATGAATATGCAGACTGCAGGGCTTGAAATGGACATCCATGATGGGCTCTTCCGCCAGAATGGTGGCTGTGGCTATGTGCTGAAGCCAGACTTCCTGCGTAATGCTCAAAGTTCCTTCCACCCAGAGAGGCCCATTAGCCCTTTCAAGGCCCAGGCCCTCTTAATCCAGGTATGATGGAAAGAAAAACTGTTGGGAGGAAACTGGGATAGCTGAGTTAGAAATAGGGAAAGAGGTGGCTCAGCCTGATAGAAGTGTAAATAGTTGAAATTACACTCCTTGTGAGAGGCAGAAGAGCCTGATTAACAGCGTCTATCTTTAGTATTTGGAGCCAGCTTTCTGGCTTCAAATAGATTTCCTGGTTGTGTAACATTGAGCAAGTTCCTTAACCTCTCTGTACCTCAGTCTACTAATCTGCAAAATGAGAGTAATGCTACCACCTACCTCATGTGTAAGGGTTACAGCAGTTAATATAAGGTGTTTACAAGAAATACTGGTACATAGTAAGTGCTATAAAAGAGGATATCATTAGTATGCCTACTTTCAGACCTTGTTAAGTTTCTACTTAGATGCACGTTTAATTGCAGATAGAATACTGAAAGAAAATATTAGCCTTGGAGGATTTTTGCAAACCAAAAAGCTATAGAGCAAAAGGGCTTGTGTTTCCTCCTCTGGGGTGTGACAGCTGGAGTGGGGTACTGGGCTGAGCCAGAACTTGTGTGAAGTTCTAGAGCCTGGTTACAGGTGATCAGTGGTCAGCGACTCCCTAAAGTGAACAAGACCAACGAGGCGTCTGTTGTGGATCCACTCGTGAAAGTGCAGATCTTTGGTGTCCGTCCAGACACAACCTGGCAAGAGACCAACTATGTGCCCAACAATGGTGAGACTGGCATGCTGAGGAGGGAAGTGTTGGGAGCCTGACCGCTGTTTTCCTTCTATGTTTTCCTCCATTAAGTACAGTCTATGTTACCACATGTCTCCCTATTCCTGGTCCCTGTAAGAGGCAGTATGAAACAGTACAAAGATTCCTCTCCCAGGCAGCACCTATGGCTCAGGGGGTAGGGCACCAGCCTGCATATACTGAGGGTGGCGGGTTCAAACCTGGCCCTGGCCAAACTGCAACAAAAAAATAGCCGGGTGTTGTGGCGGTTGCCTGAAGTCCCAGCTACTCAGGAGGCTGAGGCAAAAGAATCACCTAAGCCCAGGAATTGGAGGTTGCTGTGAGCTGTGTGATGCCACAGCACTCTACTGAGGGTGATAAAGTGAGACTGTCTCTACAAAAAAAAAAAAGATTTCTGGCCCTTCACTTACAACAGTGATTCTTTTTTTTTTTTTTTTTTTTGAGACCGAGCCTCAAGCTATCCCCCTGGGTAGAGTGCCATGGCATCACAGCTCATAGCAACCTCCAACTCCTGGGCTCAAGCGAGTCTCTTGCCTCCACCTCCCAAGTAGCTGGGACCACAGGCGTCCGCCACAATGCCCGGCCATTTTTTTTTGGTTGCAGCCATCATTGTTGTTTGGCGGGCCCGGGCTGGGGATTCGAACCTGCCACCTTAGCTGTACGTGGCTGGCGCCTTAGCCAATTGAGCCACAGGCGCCAAGCCAGTTGTAGCCATTATTGTTGTTTGGCGGGCCTGGGCTGGGGATTCGAACCCGCCACCTTAGGTGTACGTGGCTGGTGCCTTAGCTGATTGAGCCACAGGCGCCGAGCCAGCAATAGCTTCTTAAGTGGTCTCTGCTTCTCACCCTCAGACCACTATCAATTTTTAGCCAGAATTTTTTTTTTAAGGTAAGTTAGATCATGCCACTGTTTGTTTTAAACCTTCTGATGGTTTACTCAGAGTAAAAATTGTTACTGAAGAATAAAATTTAAGGCTCTTATAAAGATCTGTGAGCTCTTCCCTTTTTATTCATATACTTGTACTCTTCTCCTGCCCACTATCCTCCACCTACAGTAACTTCTGTTCCTCAAATCTTTCAGGCATGCTCCCCTCTTAGAGCCTGGGAAGCTTTCCCTGGACAGGCTTATGCTCTGTCCCTTTACCTTCTTCAGGTCATTCATTAAATGTCACTGACATGGTAGAGCCCTCCTGACTATTTTATTTAAACACTGTACTTCTCCTCTCCCAACTTTCTCTACTGCCTTCCCAGTTTCATCTATCTTCACAGTACTTAACACTTTCTAACATACTATACAATTCACATTGTAATAGGCAAACAATAGATATTTCTTGAATAATCAAAAAACAACTAATAAGAGCAACGCTGTAACTTATAAACTTGCCCAGTCAACTACAGGGTAATCATTCTTAACACCTGTACATTATGCGGTCTATATAGTATAAAAAAATAACACAGCTGTTTTACCATACACTTCCTACCTATAGCAGATGTTTGTTATGTAAGACATGAGTAACATGTAAATAACGTTTTTGCTTTAAAATACTCTAGAGGCTAGCCCAGTGCCTGTAGCCCAGCAGCGAGGGCGCTAGCCACATACATCAGAACTGGCAAATTCGAACCCAGCCTGGGCTTGCCAAAATACTCTAGAGGCCGTGTGTGGTGGCTCACACCTATAATCCTAGCACTCTGGGAGGCTGAGGCAGGTAGACTGCTTCAGCTCACGAATTCAAGACCAGTCTGAGCAAGAAGTGAGACCCCGTTTTTACTAAAAATAGAAAAACCGGGATAAGAGTACCACTTAAGCCCAAGAGTTAGAGATCACTGTGAGCTATGATATCATAGCACTCTATCCATGATGACAGCTTGAGATTCCATCTCAAAACAAAAAAACTCCAAAAAAGTTTTAAAAAATTTAAAAAAAGTTTTACCACTTTCCAAAAAGTATATTTGTTATTGCTGATATTTAAATACTTCTGTTGAACTATTAGTGTTTATTTGTTAAACACTATAATATTTATATTTATTAATATACAACAAAAAAGAATATGACATAAGTCTGTGTGGGGGGAGTCTGCTATATGGCCATTTCAAATTTGACCTTTCTTTTTCTTTTTTTGAGACAGCATCTTTAGCTGTCACCCTTGGTAGAATGCTATGGCATCACAGCTCACAGCAACCTCAAACTCATAGGCTCAAGTGGTTCTCTTGCCTCAGCCTCCCCAAGTAGCTGGTACCACAGGTGCGTGTCACAATGCCCGGCTATTTTTTGGTTGCAGTTGTTATTGTTGTTCAGCTGGCCTGGGCCGAGCTTGAACCTGCCAGCCTTGATGTATGTGGCTGGCACTGTAACCACTGTGCTATGGGCACTGAGCCAAATTTGACTTTTCTTTTTTTCTTTTTTTTTGAGACAGAGCCTCAAGCTGTCCCCCTGGGTAGAGTGCCGTGGCATCATAGCTCACAGCAACCTCCAACTCCTGGGCTCAAGCGAGTCTCCTGCCTCAGCCTCCCAAGCAGCTGGGACCACAGACGCCTGACACGACGCCTGGCCATTCTTTGGTTGCAGCCGTCATCGTTATTCTGCGGGCCTAGGCTAGATTTGAACCTGCCACCTTAGGTGTATGTGCCTGGCACCCTAGCCACTGGAGCCACAGGCGCCGAACCAAATTTGACTTTTCTTATCAGCCTTTATTTGTAAATGTATGAGAAAAATGCCCCAATTTAAGAAAACCCTGCTTATTAAATTCCAAGAGAAACCTTACTCACTTTTAAAAAGATTTCAACAGAATGTTTACTGAGCCACAACGTACTGATTTGATGTATAAAAATTTGACATGTAGCCAACGTTTTTTAGTTCAAGGTACATAAAAGACATAAAAGAGACTTGGAAGAAAGAGAGAAATGGTGGAATACATAGAGAGTTAATCTTTTCGCATACAGTACCTATAAAATTCTTCTTTCCCAGCCTTTCCATCATTGGAGGGTATCAGCCATCCACCATCGGCCAACTGTATTCCCTTTCCAGCCCATAAATACTCCTTACCAAAATAATCCTGAATATGAAACTGAAAAGACTCTGCATTTTTGCTGTTAATTTTTATGCAATGTTTAGAAACGCCATACATATATAGCTGTATAAAACAGAAAACAGAAAAAAAAACTGATAATGAAAAGCAAATCAAAATGAAAATGTTTCACACAATAAAAACAATTATAACAAACCAAAACTAAATATACCAAAAAATTTTTATTTAAATACTAGAATACTCAATATAAAAATATTTATTTACTGGAAGCTAAAGAGTTTAATGCACTATAAACGACACATACATTTAAGAGTCTGCTGTACCCTTTTCACTCCCCCTGTGTATATGCTTCTTGCTAAATCTACAGGGATAAAAACTGCTAATGTTTCACTAAATATCTTAAATTTAAAAATGTAGAAGGGAAATAACAGGGAAATATTTTAAGTATTTCCAGGAAAATGAACTCAGAGGTCAGATTTGTGGATGGCTCTGGCCTACTTCTAAGGTACTGAACTTTTACCTCAGCATGCCTAACCCAAAATATCTTTTTCTTTGTTTAGAGTTTGACTTAGGCTCGTTGCTTTGGAATTGTGGCTCTTCCACTTGCTAGATACATGCTTTAGAACTGTTACTTAACTTTTGCTATGGTTTAGTCCTCTTAATTTGCAAAATGATAGACAAAGTAATATACCTTTCTTTTGTGAGGATTGAGTGAGATATAACCAATGCATGTGAAATGCCTTGCACATAGAAAAATCCCCAGTAGGCTGGGCGTGGTAGTTCATACCTGTAAAGGATTCTCTACATAACACAGATGAAAAAAGTTGGTTCCATTTTGCAGTTATTTCACTTGAAATCAGTTTCCAAGAATCTTAATGATGACGTTAATGAAGACTTGCCTAGCTTTTATATCACGTGTTGTTATGAGGCTTAAATGAATTAATCTATATTAAATCATATATAGGCCAGGGTTAGTGAATCATATCTCTACTCCCAGAATTTTGGGAGGCTGAGGCAGGGCAACTGTTTGAGGCCAGGAGCTTGAGACCAGACTGAACAACATAGTAAGACCCAATCTCTACAAAAACCAAAAACATTAGCCAGGTCTAGTGGCATGTGCCTATACTCCTAGCTACTTAAGGCTGAGCCAGGAGGATCACTTCATCCCAGGAGTTTAAGGTTGCAGTGAGCTATGATTGCACCACTGCATGCTGTAGCCCAGGAGATAAAATGAGACCCCATCTCAAAAAAAAAAAAAAGAAAGAAAAGAAAATGCTTACTAAATGTTAGCTATTATCAATATTATTTTCACCTCTGTATTGCCTAAAGTTGTATTTAGATAGCAGTGGCTTAACAAGAACCCTCTTTTAAAAATGTAAATAGCTTATAATAAGTTTTTTTCTTTTGGTTGCAGCCATCATTGTTGTTTGTCGGGCCCAGGCTGTATTCAAACCCGCCAGCTCAGGTGTATGTAGCTGGCGCCTTAGCTGCTTGAGCCAGAAGCGTGGAGCCTAATAAGTTTAACAATATCAGTTATTCACTATTGGATTTCAATGAGACTTCTTTCCTCTAACTAGAAAGAGCATTTATAGTAACAAAATGAGTAAGATCTGGAGAAGGAAGAAAAATCGTAATTTTGAAGCACAGATCACTTTAGTAGAATAAGGCAGGCCTAGAAGAAAGGGAGGCTGCCAATGCAGGCTAATTAGGAAGCATGATTTCATTCATTCATTCATTCATTCCTACAGTTTGTTCATTCTAGAAAAATTTGTAGATACTAGTTAATAAAATTACACTTTGTTATAAAAGCTATGAGCACTACAAGACAAAATACCTGTTTATGAGAACATGCAGAAGGAACTCGACCTCCTACTGCTGCTTTCAGAGAGATTCTCGGCAGAGAGGATGTTTTTGCAAGATACAGACTGCCTGGCTGTGGGGAGATATGATGCCTTTGTTTCTTTTTAATCCGCATATCTTGTGTATCTCTGGCATTCTGAAGACTTGTAATTAAATCTATTGAAGAACAAACAGCAAAAATAAAAGTGAATAAAAATTTAAAAAGCATACCTCTTACTTTGTAACATTTATACATATCACTTTACTCCAATTTTACATACACAGAAAAAGGGAGCTCCTAACCCTTTTAAAACTTTATGGATGTGGCCTGGTGCCAATAGCACAGTGGTTACTGCACCAGCCTTGTACACGGAGGTTAGTGGGTTCGAACCTGGCCTGGGCCAACTCAACAACAACAACAACAAAAATAATAGCCGAGCATTGTGGCAGGCGCTTGTAGTCCCAGCTACTTGGAAGGCTGAGGCAAGAGAACCACTTAAGCCCAAGAATTCAAGGTTGCTGTGAGCTGTGACATCACAGCACTCTACCAAGGGTGACAGTGAGTCTCTGTCTCAAAAAAAAAAAACCTAAAACAAATAACCAAAAGAAAACTTTATGGATGCAATGTTTCAACTTGTAAAATTGTATAAATAGTAGAAATAGGCTAGGTGCCCGTAGCTCAGCAGCTAAGGTGTAAGTCACATAAATCGGACGTGGCGGGTTTCCAACCTAGCCCAGGCCTGCCAAAACAACAATGACAATTGCAGCAAAGAAATAGCTGAGTGTTATGGTGGCTGCTTGTAGTCCCAGCTACTGGGAGACTGAGGCAAGGGAATTGCTTGAGCCCAAAAGTTTGAGGTTGCTGTGGGCGGTAACACCACGGCACTCTACCAAGGGAGACATAGTGAGCCTCTGTCTCAAAATTTAAAAAAAAAGAGTAGAAATATATTTATTGAGGAAGAAAAGAAAGTTCTTTCTTATGATAGAATGCCAGTGAAATAACATAAGAGGATGGGTAGAGTTAAGAATTTATTAATGAATAACGAAACTAGCAGATGAATGTTTGATAAAGAACAAGGTATTTACATAGTCTCAAACTATCTCCCCACAGATGACTCACTAAGCACAAAAAGAAAAAATGTCAGTGAAGAAACTTGGTAAATAGTACCTTAACCAAGTAAGCAGTGGTAACATCTTCAAAACTGGCAAACTAACCCTGTGTGCTTCCTGACATGGTGCCTTAAAAAACATGCAACATCACTTTGGTATAATCTTGCCAAAAAATGTATAGTATGAACATAATTTTTAGGAAACATCATGTAAAACCAGACATTGGGCTATTTCTGCAAAATAACTGGCCTTTAATCTTTAAAAAGGGTTATGGTCATGAAAAACAAGGAAAGGTTTAGGACTGTTCTAAGAAGACTAAAAGATATGATGATAAATACAATCTTAGGCTTAAATTGGCTCTTTAACTTGGAAAAAATAGCTAATAAAAACTAGATTATTGAGGCAATGGCTCATGCCTATAATCCTAGCACTCTGGGAGGAAGAGGCAGGTGTATTGCCTGAGCTTGAGTTTGAGACCAACCCGACCAAAGTACTCAGTACACTATGAAATCATTATATAATCACCTACACATGCACATGAATGGCAAAACAGAACTATAGTCCAGAAAGTAGTAAGGAAGAGGAGAGAGAGGATAAGGGAGAGGGATATGAGAGGAGGGAGGGCATTTGGGGGGACCTCCACCTAATGTGCATGATGCCATAGTACATTTCAAAACTATTAAGAAATGAGTATAATTGTGATGGATATGTTACTTCAGTGTAAGCATTTCACATTGTATATCAAAACAGTACACTGAACCCCATACATGCATCAATGTACAAAGTTATGATTTAATAAAAAATAATTTAAGAAAATAAAATAAAAATAAAAACAGTCGGGTATTGTGTTGAGTACCTGTAGTCCCAGCTACTTGGAGGCTAAAGCAAGAGGACTGTCTGAGCCCAAGAGTTTGAGGTTGCTATGACCTATGACGACATGGCACTCTAGTCAGGGCAACAAAGTGAGACTGTCTCAAAAAAAAAAAAAAAAAACCAAAACCCCAAAAAACTAGATTATTGCATCAACTGATAAAATTTGAATATGGTCTATGGATAGTAGAATTGCATTCAAATTAAAAAAAAAATATATATATATATATAAATTATTTCAATTTTTGATGAAAATTAGTAGAATGCTAAAAAATATATTCTGGTAACAACTTTTCTCAAAACAAGAAAGTCCACAAATAGTCATCTTTGAAAGAAAAAAAATGTTAGACTAATACAATCTTTGGATTTAGAAAATCTAAAGCATTAGAAAAGGTTCAAAAATTACAATAGAACCTCTATAAGCTGACCACTCAAGGGACCATAACAAACTGGTCAACATAAAGAACTAGGCCTACTGTACTGATATATACATGTGGTACATGTCCAGTCTATGAAAATATGTAAACTCAAGGAGGTGGTCGATGTAGGGATGAGGTCCGCTAAGGAAGTTCTACTGTATTAAGTACCATAAAAGGAGGAAAGCCCTCAGGACGTTATTTAATAAGAGAAATATTTAACTGAAAAGCAAAAACATGTCACACAAATTGTCATACAATACCTAAAGGTTCTTCTTCACATGCCTGAGTAGAGTTGTTTTTGTTAAGTTGGTGAATCTCACTGTTATTAATATTATTTTCACTATCACCAGAGCCATCTTCATCTGTGTTTTGTTTTTGTTTATTTTCTTCCACAACAGTATTGCTAGCACACTGTTTATCTCTGTGAAAATGTGATTTCGTTTTAAAAGGTGGGACAAAGATTTTGGTCGATTTGCCCGTAGAAACTAAGCGTCTCATTTCTTTACTTCTTGTAGCAGGAACTTTATAAAATGGCTGCCCCAAAACTGATAAATTGCTTGATGAGTTTTCTGAAGTCAGGTGTTCATAAAAATGAGATTTAGACAGAAATTCTTGACCAGGTGCAGTAAAATTTGGATTCTGTATTCCTTGACGTTTTTTAGTTGTGCTACAAGGGGTAGAAAATATTTAAGTTTGATTATTAAGCAGTAGATGTATACATATAAATGTTTGGGAATATGCCTTTTTTTCTTTTATTGCAGACTCTCAATTGCCACATGGTCATCCTATTCTGGCAACTGTTATTGCATCTCTCAGCGTTTTCATTCCCAAACAATACCACACTTTTCAAGGCTAAGCTTATTTCTCACATACTAATTCTTGGCCTTTGCCTTTACAATCTACTTCACATAATAAGACTATCAATCGTGGATCCTCCACCCTGTGTGTCCCTCCTTATTCCCTCTATTTACCTCCTTTACCAGGGAAATACCTATGGCTCTTACCTTAACCTGAACTTTCTATCCCATCTAACAACTCAGTCTTCTCAGGAGCTCTCCTCTTTCAATTATTATTCCACCCTCTCCCTCCTCTCTCTACCTGTTTGTTCTTTTTTTTTTTTTTTGAGACAGGAGCCTCAAGCTGCCCCCCTGGGCAGAGTGCCCTGGCATCACAGCTCACAGCAACTTCCAACTCCTGGACTCAAGCGAGTCTTCTGCCTCGGCCACTCAAGAAGCTGGGACCACAGGCGCCCGCCACAACGCCTGGCTATTTTTTGGTTGCAGCCGTCATTGTTGTTTCGTGGGCCTAGGCTGCATTTGAACCTGCCACCTTGGGTGTATGTGGCTGGCACCTTACCCACTTGAGCCACAGGCGCTGAGCCCTGTTTATTCTTTTTAATGCCCCTTACATTTATCTTGAAAGCCTTGCACACCTTTTTTTTTCTTTTTGAGATAGAGCTTTAGTTTATCACTCTTAGTAGAGTGCCGTGGCGTCATAACTCACAGCAACCTCAAACTCTTGGGCTCAAGCAATTCTCTTGCCTCAAACTCCCAAGTAGCTGGGAGAACAGGTGCCTGCCACAATGCTTCACTATATTTTAGAGATGGGGTCTTGCTCTTGCTCAGGCTGGTCTCAAACTCCTGAGCTTAGGCAATCCACCTGCCTTGGTCTCCCAGAGTGGTAGGATTACAAGCATGAGCCACCGTGCCCAGCCCCTTTGCACCTTTTAAACCCTTTTTTTTTTCTGAGCCTCATCTCTGCCTCACAATAATATTGTTACCTAACCCCCATGGTCAGCCTCCTTCAATAGGTAATCTATTTCCTATCCCTTCAACAGGAAAATAGACGAGCCATTTTCACTTCAATTTTCACTCAGTGAGCTCTCAAATCTCCCACTACTCTATAGAAATTATCTCAGTGAAGTTGCTAATGACTTCCCAGATGTGTGCATGGGTGTGTGCATGCACGCACACATCTGTGTATAGACACACCCACATGGGCAAATTCATTCTGCTTAACCTTCCTGACAGTTACCATTTTCCTTCTTTTAAAATCTTCAACATCATTGTGCTTCTGTTCCTTTTTTTTTTGAAAGAGAGTTTCCCTTTATCGCCCTCAGTAGAGTGCCGTGGCGTCACAGAGCTCACAGCAACCTCCAACTCCTGGGCTTAGGTGATTCTCTTCCCTCAGCCTCTCCAGTAGCTGGGACTACAGGCGCCCAGCACAACACTCTTTTTTGTTGCAGTTTGGCAGGGCTGGGTTTGAATCCCTCTGTATATGGGGCCGGTGCCCTACTCACTGAGCCACAGGCGCCGCCCTTTCTTTTGTTTCTTTTACAGGTTTTACTGCTTCCTGATTCTTAAAAACATTCATGTCTCCAAAGTTTGATTTATTCTGTAGAAACTTTCTCAGGCTGACATAAGTTTTTGCCATTGCTTAAATTATCACCCATATAACAATAAAAACATCCTTTATCCTCATGCCCAACTTTTCCTCAAATATTGTTCCTACATTTAAACTGTATTAACATCAGACCCCTATATCCTGCTATTTCATACATCTTAAATTCAACATGTCCAAAATTAAATCTATTGCCCTCAGTAGCTCACAGGGTCTTCTTGATAACTTGATACCTTATTGAAAACCCCAGACTTCCCTTTGCCAGAATCCTGAACATCTGGAAGTTAATGTTACCCTAGAATTCATTTAGTTTATCCATGCATCTCACCATCAAATATTCAATGAATTCCTACCTTTTCTTACTGGGGAATACAGTACCAACCAAAATAAAAAAAATCACAGATTGTGCATTCCAGTGGAAAAAACATGCCAACTGGCCTAGACACAAGTGTGCCTTGACCAGAGAGAGCAAGAGGAAGAAAGTGAAAAGCTGAAAGTAGACAGGGGGCATAGTGGTCAGATCATGGAGCACCTGGAGACTATATAAGGGCTTCTGGCTTATACTCTGGGATGGGCTCCCACAAAATAGTTCTGAGTAAAGAAATGACATACTGTTTTATGTTTAAAAGGATTCCCCCGGCTTTTTTGTTGAGAATTCACTGTGTATAGGGGTGGGAGTTAAGTCAGAAGCAAGGGAAACCAGTTCCATTCAAATAATCCTAGCAGTTTATAATGATTTAATCCAGGGTGTCGGGGTAATGTGTTTGAATTTTGAGAAGTGATTGAGTTTTGTATATATTTTGAAAGCAGAGTTGCTAGACTTTTACTTTCATTAGAAAACAGATTAGGGGCTTGGCACTTGTAGCACAGTGGTTATGGCGTCAGCCACCTACACTGAGGGTGGCGGGTTTGAACCTGGCCCAGGCCAGCTAAATAATTGCAACAAAAAAATAATTGGGCATTGTGGTGGGCACCTGCAGTCCCAGCTACTTGGGAGGCTGAGGGAAGAGAATCATTTCAGCCCAAGAGTTTGAGGTTGCTGTGAGCTGTGATATCACAGCACTCAACTGAGGCCGACATAGTGAGACTCTGTATCAAAAAAAGGTAAAGAAAAAGAAAGAAGAAAAGAAAAAGAAAATTGATGAGGGCAAGGGACATAAGGTTTAGATATTTTAAAATTAAGACGCCTACTCAATTTTAGTTACCCACATAAAAATGTTAGTTGGGTAGTAGGATGAATATGTTGTTTACAGAATACACCTGGGGCTAAAGATGCTAATTTTGGAGCCACCAGCAAATGGATAGTTTATAAAGTCATGGAGAGTGGATGGATGTGACCACCAGGGAGGAAGGGCAGTAAGAGAACTGGAGGTGAACCCAGAGGACTTGAACGTTTAGTGGTTAGTTGAAGAACCAGCAAAGGAGATAGAACAGCTAATGGGATAGAAGAGAAGTAAGAGATGTCCCAGAAGTCAGAGTAGAGAGGTGTTAAGATAGCAAAAGTGATTGTGTCAATGCTACTCCTAGGTTAACATGAGGATGGAGAGCTGACAGGATTTAGCAATGTGGAGCTGGCTCGCGGGAAGCAGAGAGAGACTGCAGTCTCCAAAGCTGCGTTATGCCTCCCCACTGCTTCCCTCCATGTACCCTGGTGCCACTGCTCTCCTTCCTCAGGCTGCTGCTTTTCCTGGGGTCTATGGAAGTGATGGAAGGACCTCTCAACCTGGCTCATCTACAGAGCAGACGGGCAGATCGTTTATTAGCCATAGGAAAATACAAAGAGGCTATTTTTTGTCACAAAAAGGCTGCAGCTTATTTTTCTGAAGCCATGACACTGACACAGGTTGCACAGGCTCAATTATCACTGGAATTGCAAAGGGACAGCCACATGAAACAGCTCCTCATTCAGAAGTGGTGGGAAAAGGCAAAGCATGAGGAAAGGTTGAAAGCTCAGCAGAACGCAGACAAAGATGTATCTACCCATCATTGGGCATCTCATAAACCCTCTGCTGAGGACAGAGGGCCAGAGTCCCCTTCTTTCTCAAAAGTATAGCCCTTCCACAGAAAGATACCTGCCTGAAATTCACGGGATCTTTGACAGGGATCCAGACACACTGCTATTTTTACTTGAGAAAAAGAGTGAGTCAATAGCCATGTATGGGAAGCAAATCCCCAAAAGATGATAAAACAATTATAGAGAAGCAGGCAAGCAAAATTGCAGATTTAAAGACACATGTGGAATTCCTTGTGGCTAAGAATGAAAGGTTAGGGAAAGAAAATGAACAACTAAGGGCTGAAAAGACCAGACTTCCAAAATGTCTGAAAGAAAAGGAGTTGGAAGTAGATGCTGATTTTGTAGAAAAGTCAGAGTTACGGAGCTTGCCATTACCTTCAGAAACTACTACAGCCTCTTTTACTTGGCAGAAGTTTGCAGCAAATACCAGGAAAGCCAAGGACATTCTAATACCAAATCTTCCTCTCTTGGATTTTCCATCTCCAGAACGTCCCCTTATGGATCTCTCTGAGGATGTTTTAAAAGGACTTATGAATAATTAAACTGTAAGGTCACAGAAGAAGTGAGAAGAAGAAATAATACAATGATACAGTTAATTCAGAAAAAAAAAGGGGGGGAGGAGGACCACATATAACAGTAATACCAGAAATGCTTCATCATCTGGCATAATATAGAAGAGGCATTGCCAGGACTTGGAAACAGCAACTGTAAAATATGTAACATATCTGAGTCACTGACTTGAGCAAATAATTCTGACTCAGCTGACACTAAACTCTTGGAGGTTCACTTTCTCCTGATAAAAATCGAATGGCTGCCTGGAATTATTTTTTCAAGCAACAATTATTTTCTTATCTTCAGGGCTAAAATACATAAAGGTATGCTATGTTTAATTAATCTATAATGTTATAAATGATAATGCAAAACCTAAATAATATGGTGGCCTGATGGGCTGCCTTATATCTGTAACATGCTTTTTATCATGTATTGAGTGTATACATTTGTCATGCACATTCTGTTTGCTTAAATAAGGTGTGTAAGATACACACTTTTCTAGATGAAACTACATGTGCTACACTTTGCACTACTCATAACATAATGATATCCTCAAGACTATCAGGAGAAATATTTCAATTTCCATTTTATGAAGAACCAAATTACTAGTTACCCTTTTTTAAACAAATTACCAGTTTATATAATTAATCAGTGTGCATTTTAAGTTCTGATTTGGTTATAGTATAATGCATCCTTTGAAAATACCAAGGAAATGTCCTTTGTTTTTAATGGTGCATGAGTAGAAGTAATGCTAGTCGGTAGGATTTGATTGTAAGCAATCCATAAAGAATTATGTTTAAAAAAAAAAAGTTAGCAACGTGAAAGTAAATGGTATCTTCATAAGAGCTGATGGGTAGAGAATAAAGACTGACGTGGGTTCACCAGAGCATTGGAAGAGATGATGAAGTGGAGACAATTGGCAGAAACAAATCCAGTGATTGGGCCTTTAAGGGGAGCAAAGCTGAGATTAGAGTGGCCAAGAAAGCTCTTCTTAAGATGAAAGATTTATAGCAACTGCTTATGCTGATGGGAATAATCCAGTAGAGAGGAAAAACTACTGATGCAGGAAAAAAGGGAAAATTGAGGGACTGGTTTCCTCGTGTAAGTGATTTACATGAGAACTACTACACAATAATGAATAAACTTTCAAAATTCTTTTGAAGAATAAAACCAAAATCCTTTTCACTGATCTCCTTTTTACCCTTTGGTTTTTAAAGATAAAGAATACTGTGAGAATGAGGAGTTGATTTTGTAGGTTTATGTTCAAGATATCTATTTGAATCTACATGGAGATAATTTGCCAGTCTCAATTAATCACCATTTAGTCAAACCTAATGAATTTATATCCTATTCATTCCCTGCCCGTTATCTCCTCTGCTAGACCTTTACTTCCTTACTAATCTCCTTGTAACAGTTTGCTTTGGTCAATTTTTAAAACATAAATCTGGTTATGTTGTTCCTCCTTAGAAACTTCTCTTCTAGGTTTTGACTTATCAGAAAGGATACACAGGAAGCTTCCTATTTGGTTCTAAACTTCCTATTTCCTTTTGTTTCCTCCAGGGGCCTTCTCCCTCTTCGAATCTCATTATTTAGAATGACCTCCCTTTTTCTGTGAGACAGAGCCTCAAGCTGTTGCCCTGGGTAGAGTGCTATGGCATCACAGCTCACAGCAACCTCCAACTCCTGGGCTCAAGTGAGTCTCCTGCCTCCACCTCCCATGTAGCTGGGATTACAGGTGCCCCCACAACACCCGGCTATTTTTTGATTGCAGCCGTCATTGTTGTTTGGTGGGCCTGGGCTGGATTCGAACCCACCACCTCAGGTGTACATGACTAGCGCCTTAGCCGCTTGAGCCACAGGCGCCGAGCCTAGAAAGACCTCTTTAACCAAGCCTTCTTCACATCCTGATGTATTACTTTTCCCATGAAGTTTTCTGTCACATAATTAGCTGCCAATTTTTCATTGTTCTCACATCACCCTGTTACTTCTATTTTAAATAATGTTAAATAATTCTTATTTTTATGCCTGGTTTCTAGACTAGTAAAAATAGGAAACAATAAAAGTGTTTCTGTTATTTATCTTTATAGCCATGAGCATAGTATACATTAGAGCAGATGCTTTAACAAATGTTTGTTAAGCTGGGCACAGTGGCTCATTACTAAAATCCTAGCATTCTGGGAGGCTGAGCTGGAATAGTACATGTTATTATACTTTATACCAGTGTATGAAGACCAGCCTGACCAAGAGCAAGACTGGTCTCTAAAAATAGCCAGATGTTGTGGTGGGCACCTATAGTCCCACCTCCTTGGGAAGCTGAGGGAAGAGAATCGCTTAAGCCCAGGAGTCTCAGGTTGCTGTGAGCTATGATGCAATAGCACTCTACCAGGGGTGACAAAATAAGACTATTTAAAAACCAAAAAATCAAATGTTTGTTAAATATATTAAACTACCAGTATTTTCCCATTTCATATGTAAATTAAGGTGATATACAGATAAATAACTAGGCATTTACTTTATTATTTAATATTACAACTTGTTTTTGATAAAAAAGAAATGAAAACAAAAAGATCACCTGGCTTTCTTTCTACATTCAAAAGACATACATTTCACATAAACTTTATGAACACGCTGTACATATTTGTAGCCTGCTAGATATATTCCAGAAATACACTTCAATAACTTCAATAATTTTTATAAGTAGTTATCTTTTAAAAAGGTAACATTGAAACAATTTCAATCAAATCTTTGGGCTCAAAAATTTATTAGCTAGAAAAGGTTTTATAAACTGCTTTCAACAACTTGAGACAGAAAATGTAGTTAGCTCTTTGTTAACTCCACTTTCACCTTACTGCATATATTCACATGTTCCCTCTCACCTCTCCCCATCCTACCATGTTATATACTTGAGCCTATCAATATTCATTATTTACATTATGGATAAGTAAATACTTTTTACAGTTAAGAGTATTACACTGGTATGAAGTATAATAACATGTAGTATATTGTGACCGTATTTCCTTTCTTTACAATTTCTGCTTTCTCTTTAGGTAATACATTTTTTAAAAATCTGCTTAATTTTCTATATACTCATCATTTATTCAAGTCTAAACTCTCAGCTATATATATGTATATATATAAGCCTCCTTTCATTCCATTCATAAATTATATTTTGTTTTTTAAAAATTTTCTTCTCTTTAAAGGAAATAATAAAAGTGTTTCTATTAAGTTGTTTCCATTAGTTTTTGATTTATTTTAGTATTTTGGTTACTTTTTCTTTTCTTTTTTTTTGAGACAGGAGCCTCAAGCTGTCCCCTTGGGTAGAGTGCTATGGCATCACAGCTCACAGCAACCTCCAACTCCTGGGTTCAAGCAAGTCTCCTGCCTCAGCCTCTCAAGTAGCTGGGACCACAGGTGCCTGCCACAATGCCTGGCTATTTTTTTGGTTGCAGCCGTCATTGTTGTTTGGCAGGCCTGGGCTGGATTCGAACCCGCCACCTTGGGTTTATGTGGCTGGCACCTTAGCCTTTTGAGCCACAGGTGCCGAGCCGGTTACTTTTTCTGATGTCTGGTAATTTCTGGATGTCTGTTTATATTTCAGAGTGGAAAAAAAGTTATTTGAAAAACCTTGGTAAAAGATGGAACTCCTTGATTGCAGGCTATACTGTAGATTGATTGACTGGAAATTTCCAATAGTGAAAACTTGGTTGTCTACATTCTGAAAGTGGAATGGGGGTAAGAGGGCTTGATGGGAGATCCCTGACATTATGCATTTATTAACTTACTAACGTATGTCCCTGACAGTAGGCATATATTAATTTATTCCCCTTACTTTGGAGCACTTAATTCTTCCTTCAACTGTGCCTGGTGTGTTCAACAAGAGGGCTCACCCCCATATTCTCGCTGGAGATTGAGCCTCTAGTCTTTGGTAGAGTAGGCATGATGTAGTTGTCCAGCTTCACAGAGTGAAGGAGTGCATCTGATTGAGTCTTAAACATATTTTTTAACATTTTTTTGGTTCCCCCCTCCATTACCACCCAATTGTGAAGACACATAGAGGTACCACCTCCTCAGCTTTTGAGACTTTGCTATAAAATGGTTGGTTCTCTCCTGTCCCCACTATCAGCTTTGAATCAGTTTTCTCTTGCACACTTCAAAAAATGTAATTACTGTGGTCTTTCTTATTTCTCACTATTTTTTTTGTGTATGTTTCTTCACTGTCCCTTTGGTAAAATTTAAGAAGACAAAGAAAGCAGATGAGTATGTTTAATTTACCATCTTTACCAAGAAATTTCCTAATACATGAAACACTCAAGTACCGCTTTATTTTTATATTGTAGGCAAATCCTCTCAGGGACCTCACTATTCTTTGGTTACAAAATGGTCTATGCCTTTCTTGATTTAGGAATGGAGCTATAGTTCTGGGATCTCCCTTCATTATTAACTTAAGGGCTCCCTTTGCCTCTTTCCTATGTTGAATTTTTGTTCCTTAAGTCCTGTATCTTCTTCTTTACCGATCTATCACTTGGTTTTGGCTAGCTTCCTCAGAAAGTACATGAGAGATAATATTTTAGTGGTTTGTATCTGAAAAGTGTTTACACTTACTCTTATTTTGCTTAGTGCTAGGATTCTAGGTTAGTCATTTTCAGAATTTAAGGCCCTGCGCTGTATTATACATTGTAACTTCTAGATTCCATAATAAGAATTCGTGTATTACTGATGAGACTATCTGAAACTTGATTTTTACCTTCCTCTAATAAATCTAAGATTCCTTTCTGCTCTTAGTATTCTAAAATTTCACAAGAATGTGTCTGACTGTGCCATTTTTGTTCACATGTTCACCTAGCAGGTCCTTTTAATAGAGGAAACTCATGTCCTTCAGTACTCGTGAAACTTTAAAAATCACTTTAAAAAATTTGGTTCTTTGGCTTGGCGCCTGTAGCTCAGCAGCTAGGGCGCCAGCCAAATACACTAGAGCTAGTGGGTTCAAACACAGCCCAGGCCTGCCAAACAACAATTGACAACTACAACAAAAAAATAGCTGGGTGTTGGGGCAGGCACCTGTAGTCCCAGCTACTTGGGAGGCTAAGGCATAAGAATTGCTTAAGCCCAAAAGTTTGAGGTGGTTGTGAGTTGTGACACCATGGCACCCTACCAACATAGTAAGACCCTATCTCCAAAAAAAAAAAAAAAAAAATTGTTTTTCATTTCTCTTTCTTAAACTCTATATTTTCAGATATTAGACCCACAAGACTGACTTTTTGAATTATCTTTTCATTGTTCATTTCATCTTTTTCATTTTGTCCTATATTCTGGGAGCTTTTCATGATTTTTATCTGTTAGTACTTTTACTGAGTTTATTTATTTGTGCCATCATATTTTTAATTTCTAAGAGCAATTTTTATAGCTACTTGTTTTTTGTTTTTTTTTTTTTTGAGACAGAGCCTCAAGCTGTCGCCCTAGGTCAAGTGCCGTGGCATCACAGCTCACAGCAACTTCCAACTTCTGGGCTCAAGCGAGTCTCCTGTCTTCACCTCCCAAGTAGCTGGGACCACAGGTGCCCACCACAATGCCTGGCTATTTTTTGGTTGCAGCCATCATTGTTGTTTTGGTGGGCCCGGGCTGGATTCGAACCTGCCACCTTAGGTGTATGTGGCTGGTGCCTTAGTCACTTGAGCCATAGGCGCCAAGTCATAGCTACTTGTTCTTATTTTAAGGCTGTAATATCTGTTACCTAAGCATATATATATATATATATATATACACATATTTTTTTTTTAAAGCAACAGGATGGAACTTATTGATGGAAAGACTGATAGAAAGAATGACAAACAAAAGAGGGGGAAGAGAATCTCTGGCAGTGGAGGTGGTATTAATAAGTTTTTATAAAGTTATCTTCCTCTTGCATAGTCTATTTCCTCTAAGTTCCTTTTTGCTTTGGTTTTGTACTTGGGTGACTATCCTTCACAGGAGTTTTCTTCCAGTGACTAGTGGTGCTTGCTTATCTATTTTTATTTAAAAGTAAAGAACTAAATTGCTGACTGGAAACTCTGTGTTTCACTGATGATTGGCTATGCTGTTCCATTTGAGTACCACCAGGGGTCAGAATTTTTAGGTATTTTCTATTGAGCTGGTCATGTTCCCCAGAAGAAAATCTTCCAGTCTTCTACCTCCCAGACGGCCTGACTGCTATTATTTGGGAGTTAAGGGTGGGAAAAAGGCTAGGGAGTCTGAGTGCTTAATGCACAGATTTTTACTTAATTTTTGTTTTTAGTACTTCTCCCTCAAATGTGCCTGGTGTCCCCTCCCTTCAGCCTATTCCCAATTCAGAATCTTCTCCAAATTATTAATAAACTTCTGGTTCTTAGGGAAGCAAGAAAACTGCCTATCTGCAGTGGGGGAGGGAAATATAGATGCTTTAAAAACAGATTTTCAACCAGTCTTCCTATATTCTACCTCACCTTAAGAAGTACATGCTGCTGCTAATTTGAGTCTTTCTAAGGTTCTTAAGGGGAAAGTGGGTAGCTTCTCTGCTTGCTCTAATGTCAGGTTTTAGCTTTTTTTTTTTTTTTTTTTGAGACAGGGTCTCATTATGTTGCCCTTGGTAGAGTACTGTGGTATCACAACTCATAGCAACCTCAAACTCTTAGGCTTAAGCGATTCTCTTGCTTTAGCCTCCCAAGTAGCTGGGACTACAGGCACCCGCCATAATTTCTGGCTATTTTTTTGTTGTAGTTGTTATTGTTGTTTAGTAGGCCCAGGCTGGGTTGGAACCTGGCAGCCCCAGTGTAGGTGACTGATGCCCTAACCACTGAGCTACAGGTTCCGAGTCAGGTTTTAGCTGTCTGAGGCTTGCTAAGACATTCATGTTTTTGGATTCCAAACTTCTGCTGTTTGTTTCTGATCATTGTCTTTGGGAATTATATGTTGAAAAAAATCCTTTTAAGTAATTTTAGTAAGATTTAAGGAGGGAGGAAAGATAAAAGAATATTTTTGACATCTGCAATGTTTTTGTTACTTGATTTTGAGCAATCCTAAACTCCTCTCAACCTCACTGTCTCATAAAATTGGAATAAAATTTGTCTACTTTGCAAAGATATCAAGAAACTAAAAACTGAAATAATACTAGGATCAGCACTACAAAATGTTACCAAAGTACAGAATCATTTTATCCTGATGCAGCATTTCCTACTTTGGTGCCATTATTTTTATACGTACTGATTTAAAAAAACCAGCCTTTTCCTACACTACTTATTAGAATTTTAAGAAATTTAAACATATCTTACCAAAAGGGTCCACAGGTAATTGGCTCTAAATAAATGTGCTGCATAAACAATCTTCTATCTTTCATTGTACCTAGAAGAAAATTATTTTGTTATATTAATAAAAATCTAATATTATCTATTTATTACATGTTACTATAAATATTTACACACAAAAATATGAGTCAGTGGCTCGGCGCCTGTGGCTCAATGGGCTAAGGCACCAGCCACGTACACCTAAGGTGGCGGGTTCGAATCCCCAGCCCGGGACCACCAAACAACAATGATGGCTACAACCAAAAAATGGCCGGGCGTTGTGGCGGGCGCCTGTGGTCCTAGCTACTTGGGAGGCTGAGGCAGGAGACTCGCTTGAGCCCAGGAGTTGGAGGTTGCTGTAAGCTGTGATGCCATAGCACTCTACCCAGGGGGATAGC
>CAUYQV010186578.1:0-31461 GCA_963574575.1 Galagoides demidoff | reverse complement strand
CATCACAGCTCACAGCAACCTCCAACTCCTGGGCTCAAGCGAGTCTCCTGCCTCCGCCTCCCAAGTAGCTGGGACCACAGGCGCCCGCCACAACGCCCGGCTATTTTTTGGTTGCAGCCGTCATTGTTGTTTGGCGGGTCCAGGCTGGGGATTCGAACCCGCCACCTTAGGTGTATGTGGCTGGCGCCTTAGCCGCTTGAGCCACAGGCGCCCAGCCCACACCCCTTGTTTATAGCAGTACTATTCACAATAGCCAAGAGGTGGAAGCAACCCAAGTGTCTATCATGGATGAATGGATAAACAAAATGTCATATATAAATACAATGGAATACTTAGCCTTAAAAAGGACAGACACTCTGACACAGGCTACAGCATGGATGAAATGTGAGGACATTTTGCTAATCTGAAATAAGCCAGTTGCAAAAGGACAAATATAGGTGCCTGCCACAATGCCCAACTAGTTTTTTCTAATTTTTTTAGTAGAGATCAGATCTCACTCTTGCTCAGGCTGGTCTTGAACTTCTAAGCTTAAGTGATCCTCCCATCTCAGCTTCCTAGAGTGCTAGGGTTATAGGTGTGATCCACAGCACCTGGCCTCTACTTTTTCATAATTAAAAACTCACAATGAGCATATGTCTTGTTCACATACAAATGTTTTACGTTGATACATATTTAGAGTTAGAATTTACTGGTTTAAAAGTTATGTGCAGGCCAGGTGCAGGGGATCACACCTGTAATCCTAGCACTCTGGGAGGAGGCCAAGGCAAGTGGAAGACCTGAGCTCAGGAATTCCAGACCAGCCTTAGAAAGACCCAGTTAGTTTGGAGTCTGAGGTAAGAGAATTGTTTGAGCCCAAGAGTTTTTAAGGTTGTTGTAAGTGTGGACATCACAGCACTCTACCCAGGGCAACAGAGTGAGACTCTGCCTCAAAAAATAAACAAATAAATAAATAAATAATGTGCATTTATTAAGATACTGCTTTTTAGTTTTTCCAGAAATCTGAAAAAAAAAAAAAGAAATCTGAATCAACTTACTCCCCCACCAACAAGAGGTAAGACCACCCTACATCCATTTTAATACTGCGTATCAAATATTTTTTTTAACCTTTGCTAATCTGATGGACAAAAGATAACTACTACAATTATTTTTCATATGATTGTTGGCCATGTGTATTTATTTTTTCTTTGAACACACTACTTTTTACCCATTTTTTAAGACTGCTTATATTTTTATTATATATTTATTAAACCAATCCTTTGGTAAAGGTATTATCATTTGTCATCTGACTTTGTTTTGGTATTTTTTGCCACATGTAAGGGGTCATTTGTATATTTTCAGTGTTATGGGTTTTTCCCTCTTCTTGGAAGTGGCTTTCTCATTGCAAAATTATAAACAGAAATCTAGAACACAGTGGCTTTGGCCCTTCCTGTCTGCCCCTCCCTGAAGCCTTCCCATTGTGAGACAGCTCTCGTGGGGCACCGCAACACTCCCTATAGAAATGTTCCTCAATCCTGCCCCAGTTTTTCCCACTCTGCCTTGTTAGGAAACTCAAAATTGTTCTAACACAACATTTCTCAACTTTCTACAACTCATCCCACCATTGGATAACCAGTGAAATCTCACATCCCGCTAAGATTTTGAGGGCATGTGTCCCAATTATGAATCATGTGTCTTCTGCAAACCTCATCAGATAAGATTTTTTTTCAAGCTCTTTGAAACTTATAATATGAAAAATTACACATTTTTCATTTTTCCAATAAAAATGTACCACTGTTTTTTCAAAGGAAATCCCTCCCAAGATTCTGACATTATCCACTAAATCAATCTTATCCCCAACCTACTGTGAGAATTCAGAATCACTTTTCAGATATACTTTATTTTAAAAAACAAAACAAAATAAAACTTAACTAGAATGACATTTTTTTAAAAAGACTTAAAGAGGCAATTTATTTTGAGTGGTACATCCCTCCTTTAAAGGACAGATTCTAAAACCTCGTAACTGCCAACAAAAACTTTTAAGGAAAAAATAGTTTGAAATTACCTTTCATTTGCATCTTTTTTGTTCAGAATATTCCTTTTACTCAACTTTTCCTTTCTTTTAGTAGAAATATAGGCCTCTTGTCACAACTATTGGGGGAGGCTAATGGAAATTATATTTATACACACAGACATACACACACAGAGAGGCCCTTCCTCATTTTTCCAATAACTAAAATTAAGAGGCCAGGTTCGGTGGCTCATGCCTGTAATCCTAACACTCTGGAAGGCCGAGATGGGTGGATTGCCCTGAGCTGACAGGTTCCAGGCCAGCCTGAGCAAGAATGAGACCCCATCTCTAAAAAAAAGCCAGGTGTTGTGGCGGGCACCCATAGTCTCAGCTTCTTGGGAAGCTGAGGCAAGAGAATTGGAGGTTGCTGTGAGCTATGATGCCATAACACTCTACTGAGGGTGACAAAGTGAGACTCTGTCTCAAAAAAAACCCCAAAATTAAGAGACAGCCTCTTCTAATAGAACCCTGGAAAGTTAATGCCTACTCTAAGAAGAGAAACAGTAGTTAAGGCCATCTCAGAAAACAGACAGGGCCAGGCCAGGAAGAGGTGCTCAGATGCAGCAGAGTGGGGCCTGGGAGCCCCACTTTGGCTCTAAGAATTAATGTGTGTTCTGCCAGGCAGCAACCACAAACAGCTCCCCTGGGGCACTGCAAATGCTCCCTGCAGGAGGTGGAACTTCAGCACTGGAGTTAATGAAACATAACTTGGATGAGAAGTGGGCTTGCACAAAAAACAACCCCACATTCAGCTCTTTCTTGCTAAATCCACAATCAAAAGACTGGTTACCTGGCTCCTTTATTGACTTCAGGACAGGTGAGCCAGACAGATGGCAAGGTGCTTCTTTCTAAGAGAGGGACATAGGTATTCAGAGGTGTTGCCAGATTAGAAAGTCACAAATTAGGGCTTGATTTACACATGCTTATGTTCCTAGTCCTTGGCACTCAGTAGATCCTCAATTAATGTTTAATTTAATACATGAGTGAACAAACAACACAACATATTAGTGTTAAGGAGGAGAAAGTGCATGCAGGACATATTATCAACCTTTAATAAAAAATACCTGTTGGGTCATCCCCCTACAAGTATGGGACAGATACAAAGACAGAAAAAATCAGAATTCCATATTAATGTTTCTGATGATCAGTAAAATACCAATTTAGACTTAAATAAATTCAGGGATTTAAATGAATTTTAACATCATCTCAATTAAAGGTTATTCACTATTAACCAGTAATGTCACTTTCAATAATTTGCTTAATCTCTCTGAGGTCAATGCCCTTATCTATAAAAGAGAAATACTGCATTTTTCAAATCTAAGATGCCATATTAAAAAGACACAGTTACTCTTACATGTCAGTTATATTCTGTTTTTTTTTTTTTTGAAACGGAGTCTTATTATGTTGCCCTCAGTAGAGTACCATGGCATCACAGCTCACAGCAACCTCAAACTCTTGGGCTTAAGCGATTCTCCTGCCTCAGCCTCCCAAGCAGCTGAAACTGTAGGTGCCTGCTGTAACCACTGTGCTACAGGCGCCGAGCCATGTCAGTTATATTCTGATAGACAATAAATTACCCCCCAAACTCAGCAGCCTAAAATATTTATTATCTCATACAATTTCTGAGAATCAAGAATCTGGAAGTGGCTTGGCTTGGTGGTCTGGCTCAGGGTTTCTCAGGAGGTTGCAGTCATCTTTGGGCTTGTCTGAAGTAGGAGAATCAGATTCTAAGATGTCTCACTAACACGGCTATTGGCAGGAAGCCTCAGTTCCTTGGCAAGTAGGTCTCCCCAGGTTACCTATGTGTGCTTGTGACACAGCAGCTGGTTTTCCCAATTTCAGTAATTCAAGAGAGGTAGGGAGACTGGAGAAGCCTGGCCTTGGAATGTCTTTTATACCTGAGCCTTGAAAGTGACACATCATATTTCTGCTATGTTTTATTGGTCACACAGATTAACTTCGATGCAATGTGGGCCATCTTGAAGGATGGCTACAAGGTGTCACAAAGAAAAAAATAAACCATGACAAGACTTTCTGATTACTTGGAATTATTTTTGTACTGAATAAACCATACCTTTTGTTTTCTGAGGCTTTGACATCTTGGGGCCATGCTGACCCTGGATTGTTCCTCCCAGGGTTTGCCAATTCCTAGAGATAGCATATAACATACCTGGAAACAAGTCTTTCATGTGCAAACCAACTGATCTAGAGCTCACTCACCTCTCTGACAGGGCTCTTACTCTCTGCCTTAATAACCTCAGAGCCAGATACCACACAACTAGAGACAGGCCCTCTTCTCCAGTGCTTACCAAAAATATTTAAGTCAGCCAATCCCTAACCACCCTGCCTCGCCCATTCCTTTCTGCAAAAACCACAATAAAGTCTCCTGCCCACATTTTCCCCTGCCTCCCTCTGCCTCCTCACTCACTCGGCACTCTCCATCGCCCTATGTGATATGTTGTGCCTCCTATTTTTAGGGACCCATGAGTACAACACACTTCCTCCTTCGTGACAGTCATTCCCTGTGTACATCATACCATAACCTGATTAAGACAAATCCTAGTAACCTTAAAACATACTTATTTGAAAACATTAAAGGTCTTTTTCAGAGCTGAGGGCACGCTGAAAAACATCCAGTTTCATCCACATTTTCTTTCCTTTTTTTATCTTTTTGCAGTTTTTGGCAAGGGCTGGGTTTGAACCCACCACCTCCAGCATATGGGGCTGGCACCCTACTCCTTTGAGCCACAGGTGCCGCCCATCATCAGCATTTTCTATTCAACTTAAACTAGTTTCATTTTTTTCTATATCAAATCACAAGTCCCTGGAAGTTAATCAGCTCCTACTCATAGTCAACAGGAAGTTTCTAACAAATCAGTTCACACCTTAATAAGCAGTCCTGTACTTTGCATGAATTGGTCACACTAGGCCTCTTACTACATTAAGCCGTCATCCACTTATTCCACGGGATAAGACAGGTCATTCAGTTGACTTGTTTAGTGTTTGATAAGGAATCCTGTTGCATTCATCTCAGCAAGACAGCAAAACTTCAATTAGTAGTGGATATTTTTCTTACTTCCAAAAAACACTTGCTGCTTTGTAAAAAATATGGCCTCATGTTCATTCCTCTAATAGCAAATATGTGATTCACTAATACCAAAATCAACCCCACTGCTCTGTTCCTATGCCTTTCTGAATACAAAATCACCTTTCAATATAACACCAAATCATAGTATAATCTTTTTAAAGACATCTTAAAAAGCACTTACACTGAGCATGTGTGGTATCAACAATGCACATTACTCAATAGAAATGATGGCAATGAGAAGAGCATACCCAATCTGCACACTCACGGGTGAGAACAGCAGTAATGTCACAACTGCTGTCTGCCTGACAGCGATAAGACACAAATATTAAAATACACTGCAATTTCATAAAAGTTATCTCAGAATTGATGAAATGCAGTAAATACCTTCCTACAAGGTATTTAGCAGAGCATCAGGTTGCAAAGTGGGTCTGCAATGTTCCGTTCTTCTCAGATTCAGGTATGCTGGTGACAGGCTATGGCAATAGAAAGGTACCACCTCAGATGCCACAGTCTTCTGAGGGTGGGCAAGGATTGGGCCTGGAGAAGGGACAAGCTATGTTGCTTGGTCACCAGGGAATAAAGAGGTACAACCAGGGCTGGGAGCAGACTCTATGACACTAAAGAGGCAAGAGAGCCTCCCACATAGGCCAAGAGATCTATGGAGAGAGAAGAGGCAGCTAGCATTTATTGAATACTTACTGTATGAAGAGCTTTAACACTCATTTAGTATTCACATCATTCCTGTGAAGTAGTATCCCCACTTTACAGAGGAGAAACTGAGACTCACTAAAATTCTTTTTACCAAGCCCAGGGCTATACAGTCAGTAGGTAAGCAAGCCAGGGTTTATGTCAGGCCGCACACAGACAAGAATCTGAGTCCTTCTAAGCTTTTCTTGGCCTTCTACGCTGGTAATCAAATGTCTAATAGAGAAAGCCTTCAGACTTTATTATTTTTAGACAGCAGAAGGTTATAGCTATAAAGGGTATATTCTGAGCAGATTAATATTGTGAATAAAATTGCCCCCTGGAACATCAAAAACACTTAATATGCTCAATAGCTTTCAAAGCACGCATTGCAGAGAGCCGTTATGCTGATTACCAATAATTATAATCTACTCATTAAGGAAAGTCCCTATGGGCTTCTACAAAGGAACGCTTCATGACTAAGTTTAAGTTACTCTGTGTACTTGAAAATAATGAAGCTACCATTCTTTTAAAAATTATCTAATTTAGGCTTTTCACTCATTTATACTGTGCTCCTCCACAAGGGCTCCAAGTGAAAGAGGTTTTACTATATTTAAATGACAATTTTCCCTCGAAGATCCAGAGCAACTTGGCACTGATTGTGGACATACCAGCTCCCTGCCAAGTAGGGATGAGAGAAAAGGTTCAGGGAAGTGTTTTGTCTTGTTTTGTTTTGTTTTGTTTTTGAGACAGAGCCTCACTATGTTGCTGTTGGTAGAGGGCTGTAGCGTCACAGCTCTTGGGCTTAAGCGATTCTCTTGTCTCAGCCTCCCAAGTAGCTGGGACTATAGGCGCCTGCCACAATGCCCGGCTATTTCTGTGGTTGTTGTTGTTGTTGTTGTTGTTGCAGTTGTCACTGTTGTTTAGCAGGGCCAGGCTGGATTTGAACCTGCCTGCCTTGGTGTATGTGGCCAGTGCCCTAACCACTTAGCTATGGGTGCCAAGCCATTTTTTAAATCATATGTATTTTATTTATTTATTTTTTGATTCATATGCAGATACATACAATTAGGTCATATTTTTTGCATTTGTAAAGTGAAGTCCAACTTGCAGTTGAGTCCTTCACCCAGGAAGTATGCCATAAACCCCTACATTGTACTCAGTAGGTGGCAACTTACCAAACCCCCTCGTTCACTTTAGGGAAGAATCTGGATCCCAAAAGACCAATTCCCCTGAAGTCTGTCTCTGCTTTTCTTAAAATTTTGGTTCCAAAGAACTTGTTTCTCTGAACATTCTTGAAATCCACTGCAATTTACTAAGAGCTGCCTTAAAACCTTTAGGAACAAAATTAATACAAACAAACACAAAGAGACTGAGAACTTAATATGGGCCAAGCACTCAAAGGACAGAGTGCTTTATCATCTCCCATTTTGGTTAAATTCTTTAAGGTACAAGAAACACCCAGGCCAGCTCTGGTATGGTCATGAGGGCTTTGAGAGAACCAGGAATCTCACAGAAATCCAAGAATAGGAATCTCAGCATAACTGGTCCTCATGGAAACCAAAACTGAATCTAAGGTACATAAACAGCAGGAATTTCGTGAATCTTTCCACAGGTAATCTTTCTCCTCACATCTACTCATTTGCTTTCGATTGCAAAGGCCAGAAAACCTAATTCAAAGTGGCTTATACAATAAGAAAATTTATCATCTCCTAGAACTGGAAATCCAGATGTGGCGTGGGTTTTGTGGTCGTGTGCTCCCGTCAACCAGCCATGTTATCTGTGAGCCAGGCTTTCTTCCTCTCCATTCTGCCATCTAAAAGGTCAGCTTCACACAAAGGCTGATTCTGAGTATGGCTGTAGGTGTTGGATAAAAATGTGGGCTATGTATTTCCTCACTGACATTCTGGAAAGAGAAATATTCCCCCGATAAAGACACATTACATTCCCAAACTGACCTCTTAAGCAGACCAGTTCTGCATCCTGTTCTAGTCACTACGAAGGACTACAGGACTATCATGACTGTTTAGTTCACTCCGGGCACATCATTAAAGTGAAATCAGATGTGTGGCAGGTGGGCAAAATGGAAGGGGGATGGAAAAAAGAAATAGAAAGAATAATTCCTAGGGTTTTGGCTAAAATAAATGGGTAGATAAGAAAATATTGAAGGAAAAATAGGTTGGCGGTGAGGGTAAGAATCAGTGTTATTTTGGACACGCTAGTTTAAAATGCCTATTAGATATCCAAATGAAGATGTCATGTAAATCTTGGGATACATAACTGTGTAGCTCAAGAAAGGGGCCAGGCCAGAGTTATAACTCTGAAAGGAATGAATATATAAGCTAGAATTTCAAACTATGGGAATGGACAAAATCAACTAGAGACAGAGCATGGTGGCTGGCACCTGTAATCCTTGCACTCCGGGAGGCCAAGGCGAGTGGATTGCTTGAGCTCATGAATTCAAGACCAGCCTGAGCCAGAGCGAGACCTCATCTCTAAAAAATTAGCCAGGCATTGTGGCGAGCACCTTGTAGTCCCAGCGACTTGGGATACTGAGGCTTAAACCCAAGAGCTTGAGGCTGCTGTGAGCTATGATGACACAGCACTCTACCAGGGCAACAAAGTGAGACTCTGTCTCAAAAAAAAAAGAAAGAAAGAAAAGAAAAGAAAAAGAAATCAACTAAAGAAAGGCTATATGGAGAAAAAGAGGCACAGCTCCAAGACTAAGTGCTAGAGCACTCCAACAGCAGAGAAGGAGACGCCAGCAAAGGGGACCATGAAGCAACAATCAGTAAGGCAGGAAGAAAACCAGAAGCACATACTGTCCTGGAAACCAGGAGAACCAAGTGCTTCTTGATATAGAGAAATCAACTATGCCCGACACTGAGAGGTAAGGAAGGCCAGAAGAGGTGAACACAGGGCTGGTGGCACAAAGTCACTGGTTGATCTAGACAACTGCAGTTTCAGAGGAGTGGTGAGGATAGAAACTTCTCTGGAGTGTATTGAGGAAAAATGGGCCACAGGGAAGGGAAATCATTTAATTTAGACAACTCTTTTGAGGAGTTCTGCTGTGAAAGGTAGCAAGAAAAATGGGTAGTAACCAAAGTGAAGGGACCAAAGCAGGATTTTTTAAAGCACATCTATGTGTTGACAGGAATAACCTATCAAGAGAAAGATGATACAGCAGAGAGAGAATAATTGTAGGAACAAACACTAAAGTCTTTTGAGAAGTCAAAAGGAGATGGGATTCAAAGGTAGAGAAGTGGGGATATTTCATTCACTGCAACAAGAGGGAAGGCAGAGAACGGGCACAGATCCAAGTTGCATGGTTGACACGGAAAAGGAAAAATAAGGGATTTCCCACCTGATTGTTTCAATATCTACTATGAAGGAGGTGGCAAGATGACCAGCTGAGAAATCAGAGAAGGGGTTTTGAAGAGAGAGGGAAAGGTATAAAACAGCAATTTAAGGGACTAGGGAAGTAAACGGATAAGGGAAGAATGTCAGGATTGCTCAGCAGTCTTGAGTGCACATTTTAGTCTGGGATCATGAATTTAAGGACAGACAGGTTTTTCTGCACTTATTTTCAGCTATTCAGACATACAGACATAAGACATGTAAAGAGTTGAGGTTTTTCTTTTTTTTTTCTTTTAGAGACAGAATCTCACTTTATTGCCCTCAGTAGAGTGCCAGGGTGTCACAGCTCACAGCAACCTCCAACTCCTGGGCTCAGGCGATTCTCTTGACTCAGCCTTCTGAGTAGCTGGGAATATAGGTGCCTGCCACAACGCCCAACTATTTTTTGTTGCAGTTTGGCCAGGGCCAGGTTTGAACCCACCACCCTAGGTATATAAGGCCAGCGCCCTACCCACTGAGCCACAGGAGCTGCCCAGAGTTGAGATTTTTCTAAATTACCATAGAGGAGGCAGAGCAACAAGGAGGTTAAGGGTAATTGTAAGAGAGCACTTATAGTGTTAGACCATGCAACCTAGGCTGAATAAGGAAAGAAGAGGACATGAGAGGGGGTGACAGCTAGTGAAGATGCTAATGTCCCAGTGATGGCTAGCCGTCCACCAAATCCCATTTTCCCTTCTTCTAAATATAAGTGTACCTGGCACATAGCTGGCCAGGCAAACTTCAATTCCCTGGCTCCCTTGCTTTTTGTGTGGCCATATGATGAGGACCTCCCAACAGAATGTGAGTGGAAGTGATGTCTGTTACTAGCAGACAGCTCTGCAACCAGGCAGAGCCTCCTTCACACTCTTTCACCCTCCCCTCAGCTCAATCCAGGACAATGCCACAGGGTACAACCAAGAAACAAGATAGAAGACACTCAGGTCTTTGAATGGTGTTGAGTGGCAGAATCAATCACTAACTCTGAATGTCTGTCTTGTGCTGTGACCTGAGAGGGGAGGGAGAAGCACCCCCCTCTTACTTAAGCCATTGTATTAGGGTGTTTTGGTTATAGAGGTTTAACCTTATCCTAACTAATCCAGACTGGGTCAGGGCCTAGAGACTTCAGTGAGTCTAAGATCCTGTGTGGTGGGGATAGTAAGGAGGGTAAGGTGAAAGCCTGCAAGAAAGAGGTCAGAGTGGGTGAGACTTCAGAGGTGGGCAGTTAGTGGTGATGAAAAGATCTAGGATAGGGCCAAAGGAATGTGTGACTGAAGTGTAGGGAAATGCAAATTAAGTCTCAGAAAGGCTAAAAGCCCAGCCCATAAGCAAAGCACACAGGAAATGAGTGGAAGGGACAGGATTCATAGCAAAGCCTGAGTGACTTCACACTCCGCATGCTCTTTCTCCTCTGTCAAGCAACATAATTCAAAGGAAAAAACTGCAGGTAAAATGTTTCTATAAGGAAAGTTTAGTTTACCCCACAAACAAAACTTCTCCTGGGCCAATGAGTAATACATTACAAGAACACAGTTACAGACAGTCTCCAAGTTAAAGACAGTTCAACTTACAATTTTTTTCACTTTATGACAGTGCAAAAGCGATCTGCATTCCGTACATTCCTTATGACAGGGTTGTATCTGGATAAACCCATAATCAGGTATTTTCAATTTATTGTGGATTAATTCAGACAGGACATAACCCCATCATAAGTCAAGAAGCATCTGTATTGCTAATACATGATTAGAATCATTAAACTTGGGATCCTATATTCGTCATGTTCTACAAAGTATTAGATCATTAAATATGAAATGAACAATTACTTACTTCAAGAGGCCCAGTGACAGCATTCAAGCCCTCCCATTCTCCTTTGGATGATCATCATTGACCCATCTGGCCTTCCTCCTTCAAATCTCAATCCCCTTCCATCTCAAGTCATCTTCCAGATGGCTGAAAGTTACCTTTGGAAAATATTATGCCTTCTACTGCACAAAACCCTAGCACCGTACACAAGACCTCTTTTCCTGATATCCCCTCAGTCTGTTTGGCCTCCTCCACCCAAGCTCTTGCTATAGCTATATTAGTTTATTTACCATTCTACAACCTTGACAGACCCCTTCAAGTTTCTGTGCCTTTGCACATGCTCGGAATCTCCTTGAAATGTCTTCAACCCTAAGTTACACAATATACTCCTTTTTATCCAATGCCAGCATTCCTTCCTTTCCCACTACACTCATCCTTCTCCATCTCTTCATCTCCCTCCACTGTCCCCAGAGACACACTATTAGAGCTTTTACCACACTGAATTATAATGATCTCTTTGTTTCCTTCTCTTCTCACTCTTAGCATCTTGACATGGTATCTATCCTGACTCATAGCAGGTGGTCAAAACGTGGGTTGAATGCTGAATAAGACTAAATTTTAGCTGGTCACTTTGAAGATGCTGAAATTAGCTGAACAGTTTTGGGGAAGGCTCAGCATCTCACATTCCTTATATCCCTAGCAAGTCAGTCTGGATGGCAGAGGGAACACAGGAACCAGCTGTCTGCATCCTTGGCTTCTTTTACAGCCTGCTCTGGAACTCAACATTTCAACAAAGCTACCTTCAAAGAGATGTTACTGAACAAGCCTACTATACTATATTTCTGGTGGATACCTTACACAGATGAAATATAAACAGTATGGCAAAACTTGAGAATGTGACAGAAGGATGTGGCTGGGCTAGCAGGTGTTGGTGGGATGGTTTTGATGACTTGGCCATCCAGGACCAGCCAGTCTAGTCTCTGTAGGGACACCTGTGGCTTGCTAGCTCCCACTACCTAAATTACAGTACGTGCTACACAGTGTTTGTTTCTGCTACGGCCAATGGGAACTGCTCACTCTCCACCTGCACGACACAGATGGAACAGATGAGAGCATGCTTCCACACGAGGATGCGCAATTATGCCCAGTTCCTCCAGCTGTGACAATTACCAGGCGAAAACCCAAGGGAAGAAAACAATCCTGGCAGATAACTGTCTTCCCTGCTGGCTCTCACCACTTAGTTCTCCCAAGAGCAGCTGCCATATCCATGGCCTCTCATCTCTTTCACAGTCTTTTCTTGAACCCAAGTACTTGAAGAGCACTGGGTGTGATACAAACATAAGGCAGTCATCAAACAGGATACATTTAAGTAAGAAAATACCAAGGCTTTATTTTTTTTTCTTACAAAGACAGCCCTGCTTATTGGCTAAGTGGAAAGGATATATATTATTCTCATGAGTAAACATTTACCCTTCAGGCTGCAAACCATAATGCCAAAGAAGTGACATGAAGGGTGTAAAGGTGTAATGCTTTCATCTTCATAGCAATAAAATGCAAAGTAAAGCAAAAGTGAACCAGGCTTAATTAATGCTGGGCATTCCCATAGGGAAAAGGCAAAGGGTCTTTGAATTGATCAGTAGTAGTACTGTATACAATAAAAAAATTCTAGTAGGTTGAGTTGCCCTTGCTCCCTTCTCTGGCTGAAACCAACAAAGTGGCAATCAGAAGCTTTTGCTTTAGAGTCCACTAAGATAAGAAGGGGACAAGGCCCAGCATGGTGGCACATATCTGTAATCCTAGCACTCTAGGAGGCTGAGGCAGGTGGATTGCTTGAGCTCAAGAGTTCCAGACCAGCCTGAGCAAGAGCAAGACTCTAAAAATACAAAAATTAGCCAGGCATTATGGAGACATGCCTGCAATCCCAGCTACTGGGAGGCTGAGGCAGAAAGATCACTTCACCCCAGGAGTTTGAGGTTGCAGTGAGCTATGATGACACCACTGCATCCTACTAACCAGGGCAACAAAGCAAGACTCTGCCTCAAAAAGGGAGGGGGGGAGTAAAATCTTGGAAGACATCTATAACCTAGCTTTAGTGAGGCACCTATGTGCAGCAGTGTCGCATATGGAAGTTGACAACATACTCGGCATTAGTCCTCTGCACAGAAATAGCAAAAGGCTCAAAAGGGTGAAAGGTGAAGGCAACAAGACGGCGGACCGTATGGTTGATGGGGCGGCCCAGTAAGCCTGCCTGGATCTCAAATTTAAGCAGGCCAGAGTCCCGAGCATAGAACCTAAACAAAACAAGGAGAGAGAGAGAAAAAATATTGACTTTCATCACCAAATTGAAATCTAGACAACAGGAGAATGTTGCAATTCATTATTTCACATTATTAATGAAATCATCAGAACTAAAATCACCTTGGTCTGATCAGCTCATTTTAGAGACAGAATGATAATGAATTTTACAATGTGATACTAACCATTGGTCCATTTCTCTTTCCTGAGATGGTCCTTAATTATAGCCTTTAATTACAACACTCCACTTCAGAATTCCTGCCTCAAGATTGTCGAGGCCAGGGCTAGAAATAAAATGTAAGCCCAAGTGTAATTTTAAGTTTGGTTTGTTGGGGTTTTTTTGCAGTTTTTTGGCTGGGTTTGAACCCACTACCTCCAGCATATGAAGCCAGTGCCCTACTCCTTTGAGCCACAAGCACTGCCCTATTATTTTAAGTTTTTAGGTAGCTGCATTAAAAAAAGTAAAACAGAAACAGTAAAATGAATTTTCACATTTTATTTACTCCAATACAGCCATTGTCATTTCAAGTGATGATCATCATAAAAATATTGATATTGAGATAATTGATATTTGCATTTTTTGGGTTTTCAAACATTTGGGAAATCTTTGAAATCCAGTTTGTGTGTGACCCGTCAGCACATCTCAACTTGGATCAGCCACATGTCCAGTGCTCATGAGCCTCGTGGCTAGTGAGCTAATGACTACCATATAGGACAGTCCAGACCTAGTTTACCTTTGAGTTTTTCATTTTTAAGAATAAATTCTTTTGGAAGGGTCTTCTTTTTCACACACAGAAATAAAATACTATATAGTTTTAAATTTTTCATCTGATACAGTGAAATTAAAGATGCTTCCATCCATCCCAGTACTTAAAATACCTTTTCCCATGTGCAAAATAAATGCCCTGAGGTTTGGGAAACTAGAGACGATTATTAGGGTAGTGGCTGAATTAGGGGCAAATTCTAGAAAATAAAAAGCCCTGAATTAAAGAGCTCTATAATTTCCCTTTGACAAAGCAAATTTAAGAGCAGACCTAAAAATACTCACACCCTTTGACTTAATCCCCTTCACAGTAATATCTAACCTCAGAATTTCATCTAAATGAAGTAACTAGTGACATGAATAAAGATGGCTACTATGACATTCACTCTAATATAAAAATTGCAGAAAGAGAATAAATGCTCAATGACAGTGGAATAGCTAAATAAATTATGATACATCTACTCGATGGAATAATATGCCATCGTTAAGACTATAATTGTAAGGACTATGTAACAAGATGGAAAAATATTTATAAAATAAAAGCAGTCTAGAAAATATGATACTAAGCACAATTACAACTGTGTAAAACATAAACATGCATATCGACAAATGGAACAGACTAGACTGGAATATACCATAAAGGTGTTAGCATAATGGCATATTCTCCAAAAATGCCTTTAATATCCTTACCATTTCTCATTTTAAATTAAAAATATAAATAAGATCTTGGTGATTGTGAATTGAGCTGCAATAAACATTCTAGTGCAAATGTCAAAAAATATATATAAGTAAGAGTCACAAGAAAATCTCCTTTATTCAGTGCAATGGCATTCTGAGTTTTGTTTTTAGATTTATCTTTTCAAATTAGAAAGGCAGAGAAGTTAGAAAGGAGAGATGTGTGCTACTTGACTCATTATCAAATGGGGCCCATCATATGTTTGTATGTACAACAAGAACACGAGTCTTACCCACACATTCCCCAATACACACAAGAGCTTGTAATTAAAATGACTTATGTGAGCCTCCAAATCTAGCCCCCAGAAAATATGGGGAAATGAGAAATATAGTAAATACTACCCCAGGGATGCAATGAGCAAAAAATCTAGAAGGTGGGGAATTCTAGAGGAGAACAAACAATCTGGTTTCTTTAATAATTTTACTGCAAGGAAAATAAAAGAGGGAGGTAGAACCTACAGAATAAAAAAAGACTTAAGGGAATAGTGACCAAATGTAATGCATGAACTTGTTTAGATCTGATTCAAACAAATTAACTATAAAGGCTCGGCGCCTGTGGCTCAATCAGCTAAGGCGCCAGCCACGTACACCTAAGGTGGCGGGTTCGAATCCCCAGCCCGGGCCCACCGAACAACAATGATGGCTTCAACCAAAAAATGGCCGGGCGTTGTGGCGGGCACCTGTGGTCCCAGCTACTTGGGAGGCGGAGGCAGGAGACTCACTTGAGCCCAGGAGTTGGAGGTTGTTATGAGCTGTGATGCCATGGCACTCTACCTAGGGGGATAGCTTGAGGCTCCGTCTCAAAAAAAAAGAAAAATTTAAACCTAGAGAAAGAGAAGAAGCCATCTTTGGGAATTTCTGTGGGAAGAACATTCCAGAACACAGGCAGCCTACAGGCAGGTTTCTCTATCCCTGCAGTCTCTTTTCCTGCACTTCTGGCAGGGATGTTATAGAGAAGTAGCTGTCTCTGAGTGGACATTTGGAGCCTGACTCAGAGTTCTGTCCCTGCTTCTTCCTTCCCTTTCTATGATTTCTCAATCTTCGGTATTGTTCATTTGAATAAACCAACTCCTGAGGCATCACACAGGCATGCAGTTGGGCGCACAGGTGCACACACGCAGCACACACAGTAAAGGGCTTGGGTTAGAAGAAACAAGACAGGTAACAGCAATTATCTTTCTGCCCCAGGTGAGGGTATTTACATTTTCACTTCTAGTAATCAAGTGTATATCAATGAAGCCTCTGTAGATACCCGAGCCTGGCTGGCTTCCCCCCCAGGGATTCAGCAGGCTGCTCAGCAGACAAGATCAAGTGTGTTTAGAGATATGTGACTTAGACCACATATACGAATTAGTCAGTTACCTGGCAGGCACCATCCACTTCCCACACTCAGCAGACATTACCAGTCCAATCCTCCACTTTCTCCCTCTGGGCCCTGACGTAATGATTTACATAGTTTAAAAGCCAAATTCACAAAAATTTAATATTTCCATTCAGCCATTTTAGCAATATTTCTGCCCTAATACTAGAGGAAAAAAGTATCTTGGGGCAATTCAATCTATGAATGCTTTAGGAAACATTTTAGGAGGCCACTTATTTTATGATGTGAATGTACCTTGGGTGGAAAACAATGAAGGTCTAGACAAAATTCTTAGGGCTTTTTTCCTAGGCCTTTTTCTTTCTGAAAAACTTAGAAGAAAGATCCATTTCTTAATTAATAATGGGTCAGAACCTCTAACAGTATTTTTAAGTTCTTGGTCATGCTAACAAGAAAAAATGAAGGAAGACAAAATGGCAGGAGTAGATTGTGTATGAGAGTCACTGGGAGAGGCCTCTTTGGGGATTACTTTGCAGGTGCACAGAGGGCAAAATTCATACAGTAAGAGGTTCCCTCCATCCTAAAAGAAACCCTGAAAGAAAGGAAAGAGATGCAGATACTCAGGCCTCAAAAACGGTCTTGATTTCCCTTTGTATCTTGTCAAGCAGCTTGTCAAAAACAACCACCAAAAAAACAAAAACTGTAAGTTAATTTATTTTCAACATAAACATATAACAGTAGAGGAAATTCAGTTTAAAAAGTAAAATGACTACAATTCAACTACCCTAATACAGCTTTATAAATCGTTTCTCCCAACGTCTTGTCTTGAAAAGTTTAAAACCTACAAATGATTGATGTGAGGAACATCCCGATATAATCCTATTCGCTAACAGTTCACCACAATTATTTTCTCTTTCTATATATAGACATGTCTTTCCTGGGAGTTGTTTATAAGCAAGTTGCAGATATAATGACACCAGAATGACTGTGTCTCCTAAGAACGACTCTGTCCTAGAAAACCTCAATATCATTTTACACCAATAAATTTAATATTGACACAAAATGAATTAATACAAAGTCAAAATGTGATTTTCCCAATATAGCTGTTTTCTTTTTTAAAATCTGTGACATAATTAAGGCTCCTGCATTTCATGTAGTGTTTTTGTTTCTTTAGTTTCATTAATCTAAAATAGGCCCACAGATTTTTTTTTTTCTCTTTTCGTCTTTGGTGACATTAACATATTTGAAAAGTCTGTAAGTTTTCTTGTGGCTGTGACTCATGTTCTCTTGTGCTTTTTGGTGCAGTTCTAATCATAGAGCACTTATATTTTTATAACCTGCCTTTTGTACTAAACCTTTATTGAATTGCACAAGCCTTTTTCATGTTGTTCCATACTCAATAAGTTTAGAATGCCCATCAAAAGAATTCATTAGAACTTATATAATAACTTTCTGGTAAGCATTCAAGTTTTTTAAATTATAAATAATATGTGCATCACCATGGACATCTTAATATACATAGCTTTGTCCTCATTATTTTTCTAAAATTCTTATGTTTTCCAAATATGAGTTATTTTCTTAGTACAAAATTGTAGATTTATCATCTGAGTTAAAAAAAAAAAATTACCGTTCACTTAAAGACACAAAAAAGTAAAGCGCTCAAAAGTAAAGTGCCCTAATATTCGTTGTTGTTTAATTGTAATTTCTTTGATTAAAAGAGGTTGCTGTTGTTATATGAATTGACAAATTAATACATGAATACAAGAGGGAGAGTAAAGGAACTCTCCATCGTCACAAAGTTCTGGCGTGGAGACTGACACGTAAGCCCAAGTCCAAGGGTGAGCCGGCCAATTTCACGCACAGAGAAGCCTATGTTTGAGGTGGGACTTCCATTCTCAGGCCCACACTCAGTGACGGATACAGCCTCAGAGGAAGCTGGACTATTACACTGGGAGCCCTGTCTCCTTCCTTCTATATCCCCGGAAATCTGGATTTAAAACTTGGTAGACATTTTCTTTATGTTGGTAGAGCATTGTCTGGCTTTTCTTATCTGTGTTAAATACCAACGCTTCCATCTTCCATGGGCAAGATCCCAAAATATACAGTCCTTGGGACACTGCAGCCCTCTCTGCTTGTGATCAGTGCTATAGCTCTGAGGCGCTGTCTTTTGCCTATCAGATGAAGCTGATATGGATTCCAAGAAAGGAAGGAAAGGTAAGGTTCCCTTCATCTCTTTTCCTGGGCCAACAGGCTTGTCTGGTTTCCTTTCCTTTGAGCCTTCCTGGCCTGCTGAAATCTGAAGTCAAAATCAGAAGCAATTGAACTGAATTTGACAGAACTTGACTGTCAAGTTGACCCCCCCATACCCTACCAAATTAAAAATATAAACAAACAGAAATAGATCCAGCCTCAAAGATGCTTCTGTAAGAGAACAAGGTGCTTGTGAAAGCAACCCTGTTCATCTTAGAACCCCACCGTAGCACTGACTGGGGATTCTACTTACCATAAACGCAGCCCCAAATATTCCACCAACGCCTGGTCGGTGTCCCTCCCTGTAACTGCCGCCTCTTACGTCACCCCCATTTCCAATCCATCCTCCAAGAAACCTCTGAAGAACTCTTTCCTTCTTTGAAATATTGGTGAACTCCTCACAGGTCATCCTAATAACCAGAACTCTTAGCAAATTTGAAGTTAATCTCTCTAGAAATCTCTTTTCTAGCGGTTTTTCTCAGCATGAAACCTGTACTTGTCAAATTTTTCAAACATTTTGCAATTTTCTCTAAATCTGAAGCTTTTTCACAGAATACGTCTTGGCCTGTACAAGGTCCCTCACCTGGAATGTTCCTCCATGCCTGGTGCCCCCAACACTTTGGCCTGCCTGGAAAATGTCTATAATTCACTGCTCAAAAAATAATTCAATATTATCTCTTCTAGACCTTCCCTGACTTCCCCAGGCAATATTTTTTGTTTCTTCTCACATGGCACGTCCTCCTATGGTTGGTATTTTTCATGCCCACGACCCATTTCTGCTCTCTCTCTTCTGTTCTAGTTATTCTGGCCTTTCCGGTGCCAAGCTTCAGGGCTGTGCCGCTGCTGTCCCTCTGCTATCTGTGTATCTGCACCCCTTGTCTCTCCCTCTTCAATCTCTGCTCAGGTGTCATCCTCTCTGAGCCTTAACTACCTCCCAACCTGGAAGGGAAGTCTCAGCTTAATTCTACCCCCAGACCCGTAGGTTGCTTTATTATAAAGTGTTTGGGATTCCCTGACATATAAATACAATTTATTCTCATTATTCATGGATTCTGTATTTAGGAATTTGCCCACACGCTAACTTGATTTGTGACTTCAAAATCAAACTTCCAGCGGTTTTGTGGATAAACACGTGCCAAGGAGCAAAATCGGAGTCAGCGATGGACACATTCCCAGCTGAGGCCAACACAGGCGATGCTCTCCCTCTTTGTACATCCAAATGTCCCTTTCTCAGTCTGTTTAATACTTGTGCTTTTTGTTGGTGGTTTTGCTGTTTAAAATCCCCCCACCCAGAGTGTAGTGCTATGTGCTGGGTGGTGTTCGTAAGCGCAAGAAGCCTGTGATGTGCCTGATTCAGAAAGTCCATGTGAGAGGAACTTCAGTCAGGCACCGGCAGGCTCTGGGTTCAGTGTTAATGATTCAGCAATACAGGGTGGACACAAAGTTCATGGGCAATTTAAAAAGTAAAAATGCTTGTAAACAAACACAGACATAAAACAAAGTCATACTGTGACTAGAGCCTCCTAGGGAGCCTCTACTTAACCTGGTGGCCACCCTGTCCTTAACCCTGTATTTATTTGCAATGGTTCAGTATTCACTAATTCAGAGTTTGTGACAGCTTTATACCATGGTACTGCCATGGATAAAGGGCAGTAACTGCATCTACATTTTTTTAATGCTCCAACTCCCCAAGTCGAATTTGAGCTCCATTAAAGCATGTTCCCTATGCTGTAACATGGCCACATCCCCACTGCCTAAGGTAGTACCTGACAACCAGAAAGTGTTCACAGATAAAGGCTATTTTCCCTATCTTTGCCCCACCTGCTTATAGACAAGTCAGCAGCTCACTGAGAGCTCTTAGTATGGGTAAAACCTGGATAAATATATAAAGGAATGAACGGATGGATTGTGACTCCCCCATCCCCAAATAGCAAGGCCTGGATTTTCGCAAGAGCTTCTGCACTAAGTACTACTCGGCCTCTCTTTCCCCACTATTGTCTTATTTGTAACATCAGCCCTAAAACAGACTTTGGTGCGTAGCTCCGACCTTTGGTGCATTATTGCACTGGATCCATAATGTGCTCTGGAGTACTCACGTCGATAATTTATTGAAATTGCAAACTGCACAAAAGCTTTCCCATGCCCAGGCAAAGTGTATAACGAGAAACAGCAGAAATCTCTGATGCAGCAATTTAGGATATCTCTATTTTTTTTTCTTCCCAAAGCAAAATATATACAACCTCATTCAAATAACACAGATTTTTAACTCAGCCAAGCTTAAAGATGTTTCAAGGACGTTGTCTGTTTGTTTTAAATGCATCTTTCAAGAACCATATAAGCCTCTGCTTCATGCTTTATATCTGAAAGCATAAATTAGGTTTTTAGTTTTTTTTAAAGAAACACTGGGATGTTCATTTACTCTTTTCATGGTGGAATTGGAAATTGATTTCTCCATTCTAGCCATGCTGTTTTGGCCCTGTTTAGATGCAAAAAGAGGAAAACAAGAATGTTGGGGTTTAAAAGCTACAAATTAAATTTGAGGAGTTCTAATAACAGCTTTGTATACACTAATGCCAAAGAGAGCAGTGAATGGGGAGGGGAGTGAAAAGAAAGAACGGCAAAGCCCATGAAATTTCCATATATTTGTTATTCTGTACATCTCTGCTAAGATCTTCTTAGAGTTCACAGTGAACTCAGAGAGGAAAGGTCCCTCATAGTCACACGTTCAATGCATATTGAGCAGCAACTATGCACTAGGAAACTGCTGAGCACTTCCTAATCACTAGGAAAAATCATCTCTGCCATCCGGACCTTTATATTGTAATGCTGGAGCGGCCCGTGGGAAAGCAGCGCCTCTCTCCCAGGCTGTGCATGGTTTGGGGAACAGTAGAGAGGCTGTAACAGAGGACGGCAGGGTAGTCTCACTTTTCTAGGGTGATAGGAAAAACCACCTGGAGGAAGTGATTTTGAAGCTAGAACCAGAGAAATGAGCAGGTAATCAATTAAGGGAAACAAGCAGAGGGAGGATCTTCTTCCAAACCAAGAATGGTCCGCCCGCCGCACCCCCATGGCTTCTCAAGTACCACGGCTTTAGCTTAGCATTAAAGGCCTTTTAGGAGAACCTCCATGAGGAAGTTAAATAACCATAGGAATTTTGAATTGCTCGTTCTTCTATTTCTACAGCCCTGAGTGTGATCTGGTGGCTTGCATATTTAGTGAAGTAATCCATGTGGGCCTGCCTACTCTTCCAGCTTTGAATTCCACCATGTTCTGACCCCGCTTCCCATGCACCTTATTGGAAACACAGTAGGGTTCTCTATTGCTCAGCGTCCTTCTCCTGCTTTTATTTTCTCTCTCTCTCTCTTTTTTATTGTTTTTGTTGTCTACATAAGACCTAAATGCTGTAGCCAGACTCCCAGAGAGTCAATGGCCATATAGAGAGGGTACTAAAAATATATATATACACACATTTTAAAAAAGGAAAAAACTATGTTAAAATTGTAATCGTCAAGTCATATTTGACTCCTGTCATTCAAGATACAACATACAAGATAACAAATGTCATCAGTAAACACTGAGAATTATAATTTTAATACAGTTAATTGCCCTTTCTTAAAGTGTATAGGCCTTTTTGTTAACAGTCTCTGTATGTTGGGGGAAATCTTAAGTAATTCAGTTGACTTTCAGTGTTGAGAACTGATTTCTCTTTGAATCACACTTAATGGTTTAAAAATATTTTCTGAGGGCGGTGCCTGTGGCTCAAGGAGTGGGGCACCAGCCCCATGTACTGGAGGTGGCAGGTTCAAACCCAGCCCCTGGTCAAAAACTGCAAAAAATAAAAATAAAAATAAATAAATAAAAATATTTTCTGATTTGTCATGGTCCAAAGTAAATGTCTCTCTCACTGAAAAGCCCTCCCAGGTTTGGTACACAACATGCCCACCTAAGACAAAGCTTGTCAAATGTCTTCAAGTACTGACCACTGGTGTGTAATCATTTCCCGTATTATCATACAAGATCCATAACACGGCCTCTATCTGACTCATGTCTGTCATTGGTAAAAATGGGGCAAGTACAGGAGGGGCGTGGCAGCTCACGCCTGTAATCCTAGTACTTGGAAGGCCAAGGTGGGTGGATTGCCTGAGCTCACAAGTTCAAGACCAGCCAGGGCCAAACTTAGACCTCATCTCTAAAAATAGCCAGGCACTGTAGCAGGTGCCTGTAGTCCCAGCTACTCAGGAGGCTGAGGCAAGAGAATTCCTTGATCCCAAAAGTTTGAGGTTGTTGTGAGCTGTGACACCACAGCAGTCTACGAAGGGCGACAAAGTGAGACTCTGTCTCAAAAAAAAAAAAAAAAAATGGGGCAAGTACTTAGTGATTTTTTTCTTCTTTTTTTGCCAGGGCTGGGTTTGAACCCACCACCTCTGGCACATGGGTCCAGCACACTACTCCTTTGAGCCATAAGCACTGCCCAACTTAGCAATTTTTTTTTCCTATGGTTTTCCCAGCTACTCCTTCTGCGTTCTCTTGAACTGGACTAGTATTATCTGAAAATATGATGGACTCATTTCAGTAGCTTCTGGCATCATCATTCACTATGCTGCATTACAGAGGAGGGTCAATTTGCTTTGGGGGTTTCCTCTCTCAATATAAGTCTGGTTTACTCAAGAGGGTAGGGCGCTGGCCCTATATGCCGGAGGTAGCAGGTTCAAACCCACCCGGCCAGAAACTGCAAAAAATAATAATAATAATAATAATAATAAATTAATAAATAAATATAAGTCTGGTTTACAATTTCCTCCCTTATTGTTATCACAAGAAAAGAAAATGCCAACTCCTTGCTGATGGCACAGGGCAGCTTTATATTGATGTTGGTTAAATCATCTGAATATACAATGAATAAAAGTGAAAAGACAGCTTGCATCCTCACACTTATATTCTCATGTTGGAGACACACATTAGCCTGTATTAATGTTACTGGGATTTGATAGTTCTTCGATAACATCTTGTTAGATAGAGGGCTAAAAAGATGGACGAAAGTTCAGGGTTTAGAGTTTGTGCAACTGGACTAGAATTAACGGTGATTTTGGAACACTGAATTCTTTTTCCAGTTGATTACATTTTCACTCCTGCCATAGTCCCTGTGTCAAGAAATTCAGGTGACAAACTTAAGGACAAATAGTATAGCAATTTTCTGGGAATTAATTGTTGGGAGCTAGGGGCTGGAGGGTAGGGGAAATATAGAAAGTCTTAACTTTTCAGTTTAGAGTTGAGCTGGCATAACTGGAAATGCATCACTTTTTGGTAATCATGTACTTCATTCGTGTTCAGTTTTGTTTGTTTGAGACAGAGTCTCACTATGTCTCCCTGAGTAGAGTGCTGCAGAATCACAGCTCACAGCAACCTCAAACTCTTGGGCTTAAGTGATTCTCTTGCCTCAACCTCCCAAGTAGCTGGGACTACAGGTACCCGCCACAATGCCCAGTTATTTTTTTTGTTATGTCAGTTGTCATTATTGCTTTAGCTGGCCCAGGCGGGTTTGAACCCCCCAGCCTCAGGGTATGTGGCCAGTGCCCTACCTGCTGAGCTACAGGCACTACCCCATTCTTATTTAGTTTTGCATCTTTTTGGCAGAGTCAGATAACAAAAGAATTTCAAGGAAATCATTGCAAAATAAGTTACTTTTTTTTTTTTTAATAAACTATGGGAAGTTTACTAGCTGTTTTGAAATTTTGCATGAGAATTAAAAATTCATGGTAACAACTACTTTTTTGCCATCAAGTAATCGGCCAAGGTCAATTTACTAATGAAATGAACAGGTAGGAAACAGGTCATTGACGACAGAAATAATAACTAAAAAATACCTCTTTTTGTTTCAGTTAACTGCAAGCCGTAATATGAAGAATCTCTCTCACCTGAGATATTTATATGTAAACAACTGTGAATCACGGTTCATAGGGAAGCAGGAGCCAGGGGTAGGGAGGTGCCCAGAGAATAGTGAGAATGGGTCACAGAAATGTTAGTTTGGATAAAATTTCATCAAGCAATAAAACAATATTTCAAAGTCTGGTGAGTTTTACAAATGACTGGAGTGATTTGCACAATCAAGACTTAATAGACATCTCAATATGTGTCTGAAAGTCTGCTCCTGTATAGTGCGATGTGATCCACTAAAAAATACGGGGAAAAGGGTACTGTATAATCAAATAAAATTGAGGAATTGGGTGTAGAAAGAATCACAAAATTGCAAACTCTCAGCCTGGGGACTCTCTGTACCCTCTGAACTCTTTTCTTTCAACTTGCCAAACGTTTCCATGTGTTTTTAACTGTCTACTAAAACCTGAAGTATCACCAATGCCTAGAATTGAACCCAACAATATTCAATAAATACTTGTAGATGTCTGAGTGAAAAAAGTGGACTTTCACATAAAATTATGCAACTTAGTTTCCGCCTATCAAAATAGAATTTCTGCCTATTGTAGTAACAACATCTCACAATGACTGTGGCTTTTATTTATTTATTTATTTTTTAGAGACAAAGTCTCACTTTATGGCCCTCCGTAGAGTGCTGTGGCATCAAAGCTCACAGCAACCTCCAGCTCTTGGACTTAGGCAATTCTCTTGCCGCAGCCTCCTGAGTAGCTGGGACTACAGGCACCTGCCACAACACTCAGCTATTTTTTTGGTTGCAATTTGGCCAGGGCCAGGTTTGAACCCACCACCCTCAGTGTATGGGGCCAGCACCCTACTCACTGAGCCACAGGCACCACCCAATGACTGTCCCTTTTAGATGGGGCAGTTACTTTCTTTTTTCTAATTCACCACTTTCTCTTCCTTAGCATCTTACACTCGTCCCATTTTTCTGAGTAGGGGAAGGAAGAGAGCTTTAACTATGTTCTATTTCCTTTGAAGGGTTGGGGCCCTCCTGAAGCAAAGATGTCAATACATTAACATGTGTTATACTCAGGACTTTCATTGTATTTTGTTTTTACCTTTTGTGGCTGTGTTAATTACTTCATATGTGCTGTGATACCTACCTGCATCTATATGTGCATTTAATTTTTCAAAATGATCTCAAGAAAACAAATGGTTTATACCTAATAAACTATAATATTTCTTATTATTTAAAAAATTAATTAGCTAAATATGGGGTGGGGGGAAGAGAGTTCTGCTTAATTATATTTATTCAGTGTTTCCCCAACATAATGTCTGCAGAGCTTTCTCTTCTCCATTTTGTTTTCTCTTCTTCATTTCCTTTATTTGGGGTAATGAGTGGTCCACAGAACACACTCTAAGAAATGACAGTTTGTTAGTCAGAAAGCCTGCCTATCAAAAATCTTGAGGTTTATACACACCCCTATTATGAAACTATTTTATACATTTTATATGAAAGCTATAACCTAATAACAGCCTAAGAATGTGGGGAGAGGGGAGAGAGAAGGGAAGGGGGAATGGGTGGAGGGAGGGGGATTGGAGGGATCACTTCTGAGGTTTATCTTACAAGGGTACAAGTGAAACTTTCTAAGAGCAGAATGTGAACGTTTTAAAATAATAACTAAGAAAATGACATGGAGGCTATGTTAACCAGTTTGATGGAAGTGTTTCAGATTGTGTGTGAAAACCCCACACTGTACCCCAGAAGTGCATTAATGTACATAGTTACCATTCAATAAAAAAAATAAAAATAAAAAATGCAGTGGGGGTTAATGTCACCCAAGAGTGTGCCATGAGACAAGGGTTGAGCAGCAGGTGCAGGGGACAGAGAGAGGAGAGGAGGCCACTAAGAGGACTGGAGAGGAGTGGTGGCCTGGCCATGTGGACTCAAAACACAGCAAGAACACCCAGTTGGACATTCGAGGTTGCTTTCATTTAGGTTTGCTATAGAACCTGCCAATAAGCAGTGCCACAGGCACAGGAAACGAGAATAATGCAAGTGACTGAGCAGACCCAGGAGGTTCTCATGGAGTGGGGACCACAGCTCAGGGATCAGCATGACCCGTCTCAAGTCTGGTCTTTAATTCCCTGCTTTTCAGGCTGGGGAAGCACCCGAGAGTCTAAGTTCTACTGAGAGAGGCAATGCCTCGCTGTGTCGCAGGCCCACGCTCGTGTGTTTTCTTCTCTTCCTGCCTCTCTGCCTGCACCAGGCTTGACCATGGGGTACCAGAAAAGGCTAGAGACATTCAGAGGAAGAGGGAAGTCGGGGGAAAGTCAATGATAGCACACACCAGAGAGGTCAAGTCACATGAGTGCTGAAAAGTTTCCACAACATTTGGCTGTTTGCAACCACCCATACACATCACATAGTATGAAGGGTCCCACCAAGCTTAGACTCCTGTGAAAGTCATTTCGATTCTCATGCAAACATAACTAAAACATTTATTTTAGATTTTTATTATACTGACTTTCAATTTAGGCTTCTGCAAAAGCAACTATTGTTGGCAAAGTATTAACAAAACCTGTATCTAGATTCTCAAGCAGCTTAGGAGAGGATGCCATGAGGGTGTGCTCTGTAGGGTGACAGACACTTGGGTAGCACAACTGTCCTTTGGCCCTACCTAATGGTGGATATAAATGTGACATTTACAGTGACACTTCAATCTGTGATGTGCGGAAAGCCTGGACTTTTTTTGGGGGGGATTCCCTGGGGAGTAGGGGGCGTGGTGAGGAAAGGGCTGTCAGCTCTTCTTCCTGGAGTCCCTCTGCTTTTGCTATCTTGTCACTTTTTTTTCTTGAGACAAAGTCTCACTCACCCTAGATTGAGTGCCATGGCATCATCACAGCTCACAGCAACCTCCAACTCTTGGGCTCAGGCAATCCTCTTTCCTCAGCCTCCTCGGTAGCTGGGACTACAGGTGCCTGCCACAGCACCTGCCTATTTGTTGTTGTTGTCGTTGTCATTGTTGTTTAGCAGGCCCGGGCAGGGTTCGAACCCACCAGCTCCCGTGCATGTGGCCAGCGCCCTAAACACTGAGCTATGGGCACCAAGCCTCACTGGTGTCTTCTGATAGTGCTGCCTCCCCTATCCCCTACCCCCTATGTGTGGGCCCCCATTCATCACATAGGGTTGAGCATCCTGACTGTGGGCTGAGTTCAGCATCTCTCCCCTAGGGCTCATGTGAGCTCTGTCCATAAAGGAATGGGGCTGGGAACCATTTCATTGTTCCCAAACTATCCCAACAGGTAAGAAGACTATTAGATGTTGATCTTCCCGGAGCATATGATGGACTCCTAGGATGACTCAGGTCCGTCAGGGTCATCTCTGACTCACAGATCCTCAGTTAACCTTATGTGGCTGAATAAAAGAAACACATTTAAGGGGGGTGGGTAGGTCTAGCACAGAATTATAATTACTAAGATTTAAGCAAGGTGAATGTCAAAGTTAACAGTGCTAGGATTCTTCTAGAAGGGATGGGGCAGCTTCATCCTGTGGTCTATGGGGCCAGCTTCCTCTGAGGCCTCAAATCATAGCAACACAAATATCCAAATCCTTTCACATCTGTCACTGTTTATTATTTGGTTTTCCATCTGCCCGGCTTTGAAGCAGGAGGGGAAAGCGAGGACAGGGAGCTCTTCAGAGGAACAGCGCCAGATATGAAATCTATAAACAGAGTAGATTGAGCTGGGAAGGATGAGTCAGAGATGAAGGAAACAGCAGAAGCAGTGACTATCACCCTGGAAAGCGCCGATGGAATGTTCTGGTGTATCTGCGATTGTCCCCTCGGTAGATACCTTTAAATCTGATCAGCAGACTTCGGTTTCTGAGCTGCCTGCTCCTCTGTTAGGCACCTTTTCATTGTTTCCTCCTGTCTTGCCCTTAGATTCATTTCTATAATGCAAGTTCATGACCCATGGTGAGATTTTCCGTTCCTCTGCTGATAATGATGCTGTCACTCCGGGTTCCTGTTTCAGTGGAGCATGAAGAGAGTTATGCTGATCGATACAGACAGCGCCGGAGTGAAATAAGGATTTTATTCCAGGGTCCATTAGTCTTCCTGCAGAGTTTACACTGGGAGTTATCTGAGTGCCCTGCTTTCTTGGGGTTTGCTGGTAAAGGAGGTTGCAAACTGGAAGTCCCTAGGTCAAATGTATTTTGTTTGTCCTCCCACCCAGGTTTGAAAGCAGGTGCCAATATTTGAATATAGGGATATGTCTTGCTTCTGTTTAAAAACTGGAAGAACAGGCCAAACGTGGTGGCTCATGCTTGTAATCCTAGTACTCTAGAAGGCTGAGGTGAGTGGGTGGCTTGAGCTCTGGAGTTGGAGAGCAGCCAGAGCAAGAGCAAGACCCTGTCTCTACTAAAAGTAGAAAAACTAGCTGGGTGTTGTGGCAGGTGCCTGTAGTCCTTTTTGCATTGGCTCTCCTGAATCTCCAGTTTGCCAACTTACCTTGCAGGTCTTGGAAATTGTCAGCCTCCATAATCACATGAGCCAGCTCGTTCCTATAGCTGTGTATCTCCATCCTCTTGGTTCTGGTTTTCTGGAGAACCCTGACTAATATGCTCTCTATTCTTCTTCAAGGCTAAGATAAGACCTTTTCCCACCTGTCTGACCAGATCACCTTCCATTTCCCAGCACATACCTTCTGCCCCTGGGAAGACAGTCTTGTCATTATCTCTAAATACCCTTTGTAGAATTTTCCCAAGTTGCTTCTTTTGGCTTCCATATGGGCCTTCCTTTTGCTATATGTTTACATTCTGCTCATTTCTCTCTCTCTTTCTCTCCCTCTCTACCTCTCCTTTCTAACATTTTTTTTTTTTTTTTGAGACAGAGTTTCACTCTGTCTCCCTGGGTAGAATGCCTTGGCATCAGAGCTCACAGCAACCTCAAACACTTGGGCTCAAGTGATCCTCTTGCCTCAGTCTTCCAAGTAGCTAGGACTATAGGTGCCTGCCAGAATGCCTGGCTATTTTTAGAGACAGGGTCTCACCCTTGCTCAGGCTGGTTTTGAACTCCTGAGCTCAAGTGATCTACCTGCTTTGGCCTTCCAGAGTCATCGTGCCCAGCCATCTAACATTTTTTAAAATTAGAAAATCAACTTCTATAAGACAAGTTCTGAACAGCATTGAATTTCATTCATTTCTGTGTGCTGTGCTTTCTGGGCTATGACTGGAATATTAATCAGTTGGAAGATCAAAGAAGGAGGACCTGGAGGAAGTTCCCCTTACAAGTAAGTAGATGAAGAAGTGAGTTTCATTCCTAATCTTCTAATTCCTGTGAGTTTCCTGAAGACATCTAGACTTACTCCCCTGCACCCTTGTTTCAAGGCCAAAGTGAAGTCCTATCACTATAAATTAGAGTCATTTGCAAAGCACTTAAAAATCTGCCTGGATCCCGGACCATTTTAGTTAAAATCTCTAGGGGCAGATCCCTGTGCATGGCTGGGGTTGAGTCCTGGTGTGAAGCCTTCTTGATTCCCCAGCCTCACCCGCAGCGTGTCTGAACCAGCATGTCTGGGGTGAAGCCTAAGAATGTGCATTTTATTTTTATTTATTTATATATATTTACTTTTTGAGACAGAGTTTCATTATGTCACCCTCAGCAGAGTGTCATGGCATCACAGCTCATAGCAACCTCAAACTCTTGGATTTAAGCAAGTCTCTTGCCTCAGCCTCCCAAGCAGCTGGGACTACAGGTGCCCTCTACAACGGCTGACTATTTTTGTTGTTGTTGTTGTTGTAGTTGTTATTGTTGTTTTGCAGGCCTGGGCTGGGTTCAAACCCACCAGCCCTGATGTATGTGGCTGGCACCCTAGCCGCTGAACCACAGGTGCTGAGCCAGAACGCGCATTTCAACAAATTCTCAGGTGGTGCTAACACTACTGGTCTGGGGAATGCATTTTAAGAACCACTGTCCAGGTGAACAGGATTAAGAAAGAGAACTTAGGTGGCCTGATATGGCCCCCTGTGCTTGAGGAAAAACTAATAGAATGGACACAAAATTAAGGACCAGCTGAAAACATTACTTTATGTAGATATTACCAGTTGGTAGACCAAGGCCCAAATCCAGTTGATTTTTGTAGAGTCACACAATGTTTTCCATCAATAAAAATTAATGATACATTTAATTTAATAAATATTAAGTTAATATTTAAATGTCAAAGATTTATACTACACACACATACACTCACTCACATATAAATCTTTTAATTTTTCTTTTTCTTTTTTTTTCTGAAGCTGTCTCCCTGAGTGGAGTGCCATGGAATCCCAGCTCACAGCAACCTCAAACTCTTGGGCTTAAGCGATCCTCTTGCCTCAGCCTCCCAAGTAGCTGGGACTACAGGCACCCACCATAACACTCAGCTATTTTTTTTTGTTGCAGTTGTCATTGTTGTTTTAGCTGACCTGGGCTGGGTTTGAACCTGCCAGCCTTAGTGTATGTGGCTGGCACCCTACCTACTGAGCTATGGGTGTTGCCAAGTCTTTTAATTTTTCAAGAAAAACAGGTTGGCAGCAAGGAGCCCAATTTCCGACATGGTAGCATCCATCCACATTAACCAAAAAGTAGTATCTGCCCTGCTTACCCAAATGAACCCTACCCAGCCTGAATGGAGCCATGTGAGTGAGCTAAAGCCAAATCATCAGGAAAAATACCCAGGAAACCCATAAATAGTGAAAAGTCATATACTATTGTTGATTGACACCACTAAGTTGTTGGGTAATTTGTTATATAGCGATAGCTAATGAATACAGCAATTGGCAGAGTCCTCACAGGCTTGCTTTGCTCAATACGTCACCTTCCTAGTCCCTGAATTTCCAGCCTGGGTCTTAGCCTGAAGAACACTTGACAGATTGATTGCAAAGCCTTTTCCATACTCTTTATCTCAACAGCCTTGCAAGGCCAATCTGGTATTAAATCTTCACTCCCCAGATGTGGGGATCTGAGGACCTCAGAGAGCCAAGGGACATCTTTAGAGCCCCACAGTTGCAAAGCAGGATGAGAACCCAGTACTTTTTTTTTTTTTTTTTTTTTTTTGAGACGGAGCCTCAAGCTATCCCCCTGGGTAGAGTGCCATGGCATCACAGCTCATAGCAACCTCCAACTCCTGGGCTCAAGCGAGTCTCCTGCCTCTGCCTCCCAAGTAGCTGG
>CAUYQV010186568.1:0-11106 GCA_963574575.1 Galagoides demidoff | reverse complement strand
TGAGACGGAGCCTCAAGCTATCCTCCTGGGTAGAGTGCCATGGCATCACAGCTCATAGCAACCTCCAACTCCTGGGCTCAAGCGAGTCTCCTGCCTCTGCCTCCCAAGTAGCTGGGACCACAGGCGCCTGCCACAACGCCCGGGCTGGGGATTCGAACCTGCCACCTTAGATGTACGTGGCTGGCGCCTTAGCTGATTGAGCCACAGGCGCCGAGCCAGAGACTCTGTCTCAAAAAAAAAATAATAATAATTTATAGTTGAGGGTCACTACAACATGAGGAACTGTATTAAATGGTTGCGGCATTAGGAATGTTGAGAACCACTGGTTTAGCTGGTCCCTTCCTCTGTTGTTTATAAATAACATGGTACTTCGCTAAGTCCTGAAAGTGGCCTGGTGGGAAACTATTTCTTTGAGGTTTGGAAAGCAGAGTCTACAAAAGAGCCATTTTATATATTTTCTTGTAGTTTGACAATAATAAATTTAAGGCATTTCAAGGTCTTACACATCAGATTGTTATTGCCAAGTATTGTTAAAAGTGGTGAAAGAAGAATTTAATGAGAATAATGCTTAAAAAGTCAATTAAATGTGGGCTTGGCGCCTGTGGCTCAGTCGGCTAAGGTGCCAGCCACGTACACCTAAGGTGGCGGGTTCGAATCCCCAACCCGGGCCTGCCAAACAACAATGATGGCTGCAACCAAAAATGGCCAGGCGTTGTGGTGGGCGCCTGTGGTCCCAGCGACTTGGGAGGCTAAGGCAGGAGACTCGCTTGAGCCCAGGATTGGAGGTTGCTATGAGCTGTGATGCCATGGCACTCTACCCAGGGGGATAGCTTGAGGCTCCGTCTCAAAAAAAAAAAGTCAATAATATGGCATGTCACTTTATTATTATATTTTTATTTACTAATAGTCTATAGAAATAGTACTTTGCCTTTCTTTTTTTTATTTTTATTTTTATTTACTTTTTTTTTTTTTTTTTGCCTTTCCAAATATTTAATACTGAAGCTAAAATAATCTTTGAAGCAAGTTCTTTAAAATTACCAGGGGCTATCTGTCTGTAAGAGTTAAAATTTTAGGCTCAGTGCCTGTGGCTTAAGTGGCTAAGGCACCAGCCACATACACCTAAGGTGGTGGGTTCGAATCCAGCCCGGACCTGCCAAATGACAATGACAGCTGCAACCAAAAAATGGCCGGGCGTTGTGGCGGACGCCTGTGGTCCCAGCTACTTGGGAGGCAGAGGCAGGAGACTTGCTTGAGCCCAGGAGTTGCTGTGAGCTGTGATGCCATGGCACTCTACCCAGGGGGACAGCTTGAGGCTCTGTCTCAAAAAAAAAAATTTTAGCAAAGGTTCTTAACCTATTGATACTTAATAATACTACTACTATTATTATTATTTTGAGACAGAGTCTCACTATGTTGCCCTTGGCAGAGTGCTGTGACGTCACAGCAACCTCAAACTCTTGGGCATAAGGGATTCTCTTGCCTCAGCCTCCCAGGTAGGTAGGAGTATAGGTACCTGCTACAACACCCAGGTTTTTTTTTTTTGGGACGGAGCCTCAAGCTATCTCCCTGGGTAGAGTGCTATGGCATCACAGCTCATAGCAACCTCCAACTCCTGGGCTCAAGCGAGTCTCCTGCCTCCTCCTCCCAAGTAGCTGGGACCACAGGCGCCCACCACAAAGCCCGGCCATTTTTTGGTTGCAGCCATCATTGTTTGGCGGCCCGGGCTGGGGATTCGAACCTGCCACCTTAGGTGTACGTGGCTGGGGCCTTAGCCGATTGAGCCACAGGCGCTGAGCCAACACCCAGGTATTTTTTTGTTGCAGTTGTCATTGTTGTTTAGCAGGCCCGGGCCAAGCTCGAACCCACCAACCTTTGTGTTTGTGGTCAACACCGTGCTCACTAAGCTATGGGCGCTGAGCCGGTACTTATTATTTATTTTGTTTTATTTATTTATTTTGAGACAGAGTCTCAAGCTGTCGCCCTGGGTAGAGTGCTGTGGCCTCACAGCTCACAGCAACCTCAAACTCTTAGGCTTCAGCGATTCTCTTGCCTCAGCCTCCCAAGTAGCTAGGAGTATAGGCACCCGCCACAACCCCTGGCTGTTTTTTGGTTGTAGTTGTCATTGTTGTTTGGCAGGCCTGGGCTGGATTCGAATCTGCCAGCTTCGATGTATGTGGCTGGCGCCCTAGCCATTTAAGCTACAGGCGCCAAAGCGGTACTTATTATTATTATTATTATTTTTTTTTGAGACAGAGTCTCAAGTTATCCCCCTGGGTAGAGTTCCATGGCATTGCAGCTCATAGCAACCTCCAACTCCTGGGCTCAAGCTAGTCTCCTGCCTCAACCTCCCAAGTAGCTGGGACCACAGGCACCCACCACAACGCCGGGGCATTTTTTGGTTGCAGCCATCATTGTTGTTTGGCGGGCCCGGGCTGGGGATTTGAACCCGCCACCTTAGGTGTAAGTGGCTGGCGCCTTAGCCGATTGAGCCACAGGCACTGAACCGGTACTTATTATTTTTGATAGTGGCTATTAAAATCCACAAATGATTGTACTACAATTTTCAGGATCTTTGTGGTGTTAGGAATTAAGGGAAGACTGGTTTGACCCAGGTATACCTTTTCTAAAAATGTTGGCATTGGGCAATTAGGTCAGTAAATCGTTCTTAGTGTTTGGAGAAAACACTTGGAGGGGGCTGTTTTTTATTATTTATTTATTTATTTGAGACAAGAGTCTTACTTTGTCGACCTCAGTAGATTGCTATGGCGTTAATAGCTCACAGCAGCCTCCAGCTCTTGGGCTTAGGTGATTGTCTTGCCTCAGCCTCCTGAGTAACTGGGACTACAGGCACCTGTCCTAATGCCTGGCTATTTTTTTGTTGCAGTTTGGCTGGGGTTGGGTTTGAACCCGCCACCCTCAGTATATGGGGCCGGCGTCTTAATCACTGAGCAACAGGCACCGCTTTTATTTCTTTTGAGACAGTCTCACTCTGTTGCCCAGGCTAGAGTACAGCGGAATCAGCCTAGTTCGCTGCAATTCCAACCCCTAGGTTCAAGGAATCTTCCTGCCTCAGCCCCCTTAGTAGCTGGAACTACAGTTGTCCGCTATAGTACCTGGCTAATTTTTCTACTTTTAGTAGAGAGGACCTTGCTCTTGCTCAGGCCAGTCTTGAACTCCTGAGCTCGAGGGATCCTATGGCTTTTTCTTTTCAAAGTATTGGGATTATAGTTGCAAGACATCTTCTTGCTCATCTAAAGGAGCTGCTTTTTAAAATCTGGACGGAGAGAGTTCTGTGGAGGGACAGATTGGATGTTGTGATCTGTAGGGCATTCATAGGGGAGTTATTTCCAAGTTTTGGGCTGAGGACCTTGGAGGGTTCCCAATACTCTTTCAGTGAGTTGAGATTTTTTTTTTTTTTTGAGACAGAGTTTCATTATGTTGCTCAGTAGAATGTTGGGACACCACAGCTCACAGCAACCTCCAATTCTTGGGCTTAAGCAATTCTCTTGCCTCAGCCTCCTAAGTAGCTGGGAGTACAGGTGCCCACTACAACGCCCGGCTATTTTTTGGTTGTAGTTGTCATTGTTATTTGGCAGGCCCTGGCTGGGTTTGAACCCGCCAGCTCCAGTGTATGTGGCTGGTGCCCTAGCCACTGAGCTACAAGCACTGAGCCAAGTTGACAATTTCTGCTTTTCAACTAAATATCTTTGTGAAACATCTATATCTATTTAAAGTAAATATCACCAGATTTTCTTCATATACTTTTTTTTTTTTTTTTTGAGACGGAGCCTCAAGCTATCCCCCTGGGTGGAGTGCCATGGCATCACAGCTCAGAGCAACCTCCAACTCCTGGGCTCAAGCGAGTCTCCTGCCTCCGCCTCCCAAGTAGCTGGGACCACAGGCGCCCGCCACAACGCCCGGCCATTTTTTTTGGTTGCAGCCATCATTGTTGTTTGGAGGGCCCGGGCTGGGGATTCGAACCCGCCACCTTAGGTGTACGTGGCTGGCGCCTTAGCCGATTGAGCCACAGGCGCCAAGCCAGATTATGCCACTTCTTGTGGGAGAAATGCCCACTTCTAATTAGCACCTACCTATACACAGCAGGTACTCACTAAAAATTTGACACAAAATATGACACAAAACACATTTTTAAATTATCACTACAGCTCTCAAGGAGCTATTGTTATTAATAATAAAGTGTTAAATGTTTAATAGTGCCTGGCTCAGGGCAAGGTACTTGGAAGCTGGAGTGGAATAGAGCTTTGTTCTGCTATATAGACTCCTCCTACTAAGGAAGCACTAGGTTGAAAGAAAGACTGAGAAACAAAAAGGAGATGATTGAATCAGAGTAGAGGACAGAAGATAGAAAAGTTACGTGAGGCTAGTCATAGTGGCCCATACCTGTAACCCTAGCACTCTGAGGCTGAGGCGGGTGGATTGTGTGAGCTCAGGAGTTTGAGACCAGTCTGAGTAAGAGCGAGACCCTGTATATAGTAAAAATAAAAAAAATAGCCAGGCATGCAGTGGACACCTGTTGTTCTGGCTACTGGAGAGGCTGAGGGAAGAGGATTGCCTGAGCCCAAGATTTTGAGGTTGCTGTGAGGCTGTGACACCATAGCACTCTACTGTGGGTGACAAACTAAGCCTTTGTCTCAAAAAAAAAAAAAAGGGAAGAACTAATGCCCCCCTCACTGCAAAACATACACAATGGTGTGGTGGGGCATGCCTATGATCCTACTACTCAGGAGGCTGAGGTGGGAAGATGGCTTGAGCCTGGGAATTTGAGGTCAGCATGGAAAACATAGTGAGACCCAGTCTCTACAAAAAAGTTCAAAAATTAGCCATGCGTGGCACCTGACACCTACAGTCCCAGGTATTTGAGAGGTTGTGCATGGAGTTTGAGGGTGCAGTGAGCTGTGATTGTACTATTGCATTGCAGCCTTTGTCTTGGAGGACAAAGCAACACAGTATCTCTTAAAAAAAAAAAAATTAAAAACAAAACAAAAGAAATCCAGGGAATGAGAAAAGCACACAGTCAAACAAAGATTGGGGAAGCATGTGTGAGCTGGGTCAGAGAGAGGTCAACAAGAGAAAAATGAAGATTTTCTCTATGGAAAAAAAATGTTTCTGTAAGATGATAAGTATTTCTGGTACATAAAAGAAGTCAAGCTCATTTCAACCTTTATATTAATAGCAATTCTTACTCCTGGGCTCAAGCGAGTCTCCTGCCTCAGCCTCCCAAGTAGCTGGGACCACAGGTGCCCGCCACAATGCCCGGCTATTTTTTTTTTTTTTTGGTCGCAGCCGTCATTGTTGTTTGGCAGGCCTGGGCTGGATTCGAACCCACCACCTTAGGTGTATGTGGCTGGTACCTTAGCCACTTAAGCCACAGGTGCTGAGCCTGTTGATTTATTTTAATTAATTAATTAATTTTATTCTTGAGACAGAGTCGCACTATGTCGCCCTTGGTGGAGTGCCATTGCATCACAGCTCACGGCAACCTCAAACTCTTGGGCTTAAGTGATTTTCTTGCCTCAGCCTCCAAGTAGCTGGGACGACAGGCACCTGCCACAATGCCTGGTTATATTTTGGTTATAGTTGTCATTGTTATTTGGCAGGCCCAGGCCGGGTTTGAACCCACCAGCCCTGGTGCATGTAGCTGGTACCCTAGTCGCTGAGCAACAGGCGCCAAGCCTAATTTATTTTTTTTAACACAGAGTCTCACTCTGTCACCCTGGGTAGAACACCATGGCATCATCATAGCTCACAGCAACCTCAAACTCTCAGGCTCGGCACCTGTAGCTCAGGGGTTACAGCGCTAGCCACATACACTGGGGCTGAGGGTTTCGAACCCAGCCCGAGTCTGCTAAAAACAACAATGACAACCACAACAAAAAAAAGCCAGGTATTGTGGTGGGTGCCTGTAGTTCCAGCTACCTGGGAGGCTGAGGTAAGAGAATCGCTTAAGCTCAGGAATTTGAGGTTGCTATGAGCTATGATATCACAGCACTCTACCAAGCACAACACAATGAGACTTTGTCTCAAAGAAACAAACAAACAAAATGAAAACCTCTCAGGCTCAAGATATCCTCTTTTATTTATTTATTTATTTATTTATTTTTTGAGATGGAGTCTCAAGCTGTCCCCCTGGGTAGAGTGCTATGGCATCACTCATAGCAATCTCCAACTTCTGGGCTCAAGCGAGTCTCCTGCCTCCGCCTCCCAAGTAGAGGGGACCACAGGTGCACGCCACAATGCTTGGCTATTATTTTTGTTGCAGCCATCATTGTTGTTTGGTGGGCCCGGGCTGGATTTGAACCTGCCACCTTAGGTGTATGTGGCTGGCGCCTATTTATTTATTTTTTGAGACAAGAGTCTTACTATGTTGCCCTCAGTAGAGTGCATGGCATTACAGCTCACAGCAATCTCTAACTCTTGGGCTTAAGCAATTCTCTTGCCTCAGTGTCTCAAGTAGCTGGGACTATAGGTGCCTGCCACAAAGTTTATAACACCCAATTTTTTTTTTTGTTGTAGCTGTCATTGTTTCACTAGCCCAGGCCAGGTTCAAACCCACCAGCCTTGGTGTGTGGCCAGCGCCATAACTACTGTGCTACTGGTGCCAAGCCAAGAAATCCTCTTGCCTCAGGTTTTTTTTTTTTTTTTTGAGACAGAGTCTCACTTGGTCACCCTTGGTAGAGTGCCATGGTATTATCATAGCTCACAGCAAACTCAAATTCCTGGGCTTAAGTGATTCTCTTGCCTCAGCCTCCCAAGTAGCTAGGACTACAGGCACCCACCATGACCCAGCTATTTTAATTTTTATTATTATTATTTTTTTAACCCAGCTATTTTCTTTTTTTTTTTTTTGAGACAGAACCTCAAGCTGTCCCCCTGGGTAGAGTGCTATGGCTTCACTGCTCACAGCAACCTCCAACTCCTGGGCTCAAGCGAGTCTCCTGCCTCTGCCTCCCAAGTAGCTGGGACCACAGGCGCCCACCACAGCACCCGGCTATTTTTTGGTTGCAGCCATTATTGTTGTTTGGTGGGTCCAGGCTGGATTCGAACCCACCTCACCACCTTAGGTGTATGTGGCTGGCGCCTTAGCCGCTTGAGCCACAGGTGCCGAGCCTAACCCAGCTATTTTTAGAGAAGAAAGTGCTTCTATAAATCATCTATTCTAGCACAGCTGTAGCCCAGCTTTTTTTTTTTTTTTGCAGTTTTTGGCCAGGGCTGGGTTTGAACCCATCGCCTCTGGCACATGGGGCTGGCGCCCTACTCCCTTGAGCTACAGGCGCTGCCCAAGCCCAGCTATTTTTAGAGAGGAGGTCTAGCCCTAGCTCAGGCTGGTCTCGAATCTGTGAGCTTAGGCAATCCATTCGCCTTGGCCTCCCCAAGTGCTGGGATTAGAGGCATGAACCAAAGCGCCTGGCCCAGTTTTTGTATATTTTTTTTTATGGAAATAGGGTCTCACTTTTGCTCAAGCTGGTCTCCAATTCCTGAGCTCAAGCAATCTACCCGCCTCCGCCCCTCAGAGTGCTAGGACTATAGTTGTGAGTCTTTGGGTCTGGCTGCTGTTGACTTATTTTTAAAAAAAAGAAAAAAAGTACTACTTCTTTTGTGAAGTGCTGCCCTCTCCCTGGAAGGTACCTGCCAGCTGCGAATCCTCCTTCCTGCTGCTGTTCTTCTCCTCTTTCTCTGCGGCCTGCTGCTGGGCGGCCAGGGCAGTGAGCTGGGCCGACTGCTTAATCAGGGAGACACGGTAAAAGTAGTTCCTCCAAAACACTTCTTCCTTCACCCTTTTAAAGACAGACAATAACACATGAAGAATGTACACAGACAAGTGCATGCAGGGGTTATGTTTTGCAGAAGGAACTGGAATAGAGGATTCTTTTTATTTTTTTCTTGAATTTTTTTTTTTTGAGACAGAGTCTCAAGCTGTCCCCCTGGGTAGAGTGCTATGGCATCACGGCTCACAGCAACCTCCAACTCCTGGGCTCAAGCAAGTCTCCTGCCTCTGCCTCCCAAGTAGCTGGGACCACAGACGCCCGCCACAATGCCCAGCTATTTTTTGGTTGAAGTCATCATTGTTGTTTGGCGGCAGGGTTGGATTTGAACTTGAGCCACAGGTGCCGAGCCAATATTTTTTTTTTTTTTTTGAGAGAGAGTTTTATCATGTCACCCTCGGTAGAGTGCCATGGCATCACAGCTCACAGTAACCTCAAACTCTTGGGCTTAAGCAATGCTCTTGCCTCAGCCTCCCAAGTCGCTGGGACTATAGCCGCCCGCCACAACGCCTGGCTATTTTTTTGTTGTAGTTTGTCATTGTTGAGCTGGCCTGGGCCAGGTTCGAACCTACCAGCTCCGGTGTATGTGGCTGGAGCCCTAACTACTGAGCTATGGGCACTGAGCCTCTTTTTTTTTCTTGGAGATGGCATCTCACTATGTCATCCAGGCTGGAGTGTAGTAGCTATTCACGGGGCATGATCACAGTTCACTACAGCCTTGAACTCCTAGTCTGTCTAATGATGTTCCTGCCTCAGTCTTCCAAGTAGTTAGGACTACAGCTATGCTGGAATAGATGATTTGTAGAAGCACTTTCAAAACCTAGTGAGGTTCATAGCCAGGTGTTGTGGCAGGCACCTGTAGTCCCAGCTACTTGGGAGGCTGAGGCAAGAGAATCACTTAAGCCCAGGAGTTTGAGGTTGCAGTGAGCTGTGATGCCATGGCACCCTACGGAGGGTGACATAGTGAGACTCTGTCTCAAAAAAAAAGAAAGAAAACAAACAAAAAACCTAGTGAGGTTCAAAGGACATTGACATTGGCTTTACAGAATGATTTTTTTCCCTTTTGGTCAAATACCCAATAGTGGGATTGCTAGATCAAATGGTAGATCTCCTTTTAGTTCTCAGAGGTATCCCCATACAACTTTCCAGAGAGGGTGTACCAGTTTGCAGTCCCACTAACTGTATTTTTTTTTTGTTTGTTTGTTTGAGGCAGAGTCCCACTCTGTTGCACCTGGTTGAGTGCCATGGCGTCATAGCTCACAGGAAATTCTACCTCTTGGGTTCAAGCGATTCTCTTGCCTCAGCTTCCCAAGTAGCTGGGACCATAGCTGCCTGCCACAATGCCCAGCTATTTTTAGAGATGGGATCTCGCTGTAGCTCAGGCTTGTTTCAACCTCGTGAGCTCAAGCAACCGCCCACTTTAGTTTCGCAGAGTGCTGGGATAATAGGCATAAGCCACTGTGCCTGGCCCTTCCATTGGCTTTAGAAGTAAAAGCTTACAACAGGATAAACAGCATAGCAGGAAATGACAAGTTACGGAACCCCAATGAAACCTCATCATTTCTGGGTGTCTTAATGACACCAACACTGCCCTCAGCAGACAAAAATAGGGTATGGTTGTGAAAGCAGCATCATCAACCTGGGAGATAAGTAGTACATTCTGGACTCTAACAATTATCAGCTGTTTCCCAGAGGATTAAATGCTTTCTAGTAGTAAGAAGAAAGCATTGTGGGTGTTGTTCCTTATGAAATGCTTGGCAGCTTGTTAGTACCTAGCAACCAGTTAAGAGTGAGCAACAAGGTGGGAGATGGCTGATAAAAGAGACTGAAGTGCAATTCAACCTGAGAACTCTAAGTGGTTCTCGAATTTGGCTATGTATTAGAATCAACTGGTGTCGGGTGTTGGCACCCAAGTGGGATAAGCTAAGTGTCCACACAGGAGGGTTGCATGGAATGGAGAAGGAGAACCAAGCAGAGGGGTGAATGATGGCAAAAACAGGAGACTGGTTATACACAGGGGCATTGGTGGAGTGTTTTTTCTTTCTTTCTTTCTTTTTTTTGGCAGTATCTCATTCTGTGGTTCTGGGTAGCTGTGGCATCATCATAACTCACAGCAACCTTAGTCTCTCGGGCTCAGCCTCCCAAGTAGCTGGGACTACAGGAGCCCACTGCTATGCCTGGCTAGGTTTTTCTATTTTTAGTAGAAATGGAATCTCACTCTTGCTGAAGCTGGTGTCCAACCCCTGAGCTCAAGCAATCAACTGCCTCAGCCTCCCAGAGTGCTAGGATTACAGGTGTGAGCCACCATACCCAGCAATGAAGTAAAAATATTAAGGACAGGGGAAACTAGTTTTCTCACCATCACAGAAGGGAGTTACAAACATAGGGAAAAAAATAAGACTGAGCCCTGTCTCGTGGTGGCACTGTGATGACATGGTTTTCATACCATAAAGACACATATACACTCATTTTAACAATTGACACCTACCAAAAGGTATTTAGAGGTCAATCACCTAGATGGTGGGGGGGGGGGTACAGAGACTTAAGACACCTGGGGGAATTAAAACTGGGCCTGTTTACCCTAATAAGTTTCAGAGTTTTAAACTATAACATCAGAACCATATAAAAGTGAAATCAGCTTTCCAATGAGTTAATGAGCTTCCTGAATTATCTTCAAAATCACACTGAATTCTAAGTTCTGTGAAATGTCCAAAATAAAACTCAGATATACTGGACATTGATTGTGGATCATGGGCAATGACTATTCTCTTGATTAATAAAAATATTTGGAGCTTTCTATTCCAGAGTCTCTCCCTCTTGATAAGAGGAAGTAGTCATAGAGGCATATGGTAGAAGTATTCTGTGTCATCCTCTGGAGAGGAGTTTCAGTACAGATGACATACTAAAGGTTCTGAAAAGTCCTCTGATAAAGAAATCTATTGAATATAGTAACTGCTATAAGTTTATCTATTTATGCTTTCATGGACTATTTTAAGGCATCAGTATCCTGAAAACACCCTCTGGGAAACACTGGGCAAATGTCACAGACTGAGGCGGGAAGTGACTTGGTAATTTCTCTACTGTTAGAATGAGGGTCTTAGAAAGGGCCTGTGATGCACCCCATCTTGGTCATAAGGCTGTCAGAGGGAAATACTAATATGCATTTTGAAATACAGAGCAGTTGGCTCAGCGCCTGTGGCTCAATCGGCTAAGGCGCCAGCCACGTACACCTAAGGTGGCGGGTTCGAATCCCCAGCCCGGGCCCGCCAAACAACAATGATGGCTGCAACCAAAAAATGGCCGGGCGTTGTGGCGGGTGCCT
>CAUYQV010186563.1:0-15819 GCA_963574575.1 Galagoides demidoff | reverse complement strand
CCATCCATCCATCCTTCCATCCATCCATCCATCCATCCATCCATCCATCCATCCTTCCATCCATCCATCCATCCATCCATCCATCCATCCATCCTTCCATCCATCCATCCATCAATCCATCCATCCATCCATCCATCCATCCTTCCATCCTTCCATCCATCCATCCATCCTTCCATCCATCCATCCATCCATCCATCCATCCATCCTTCCATCCATCCATCCTTCCATCCTTCCATCCTTCCATCCATCCATCCATCCATCCATCCTTCTGTCCTTCCTTCTATCCATCCATCCTTCCATCCATCCATCCTTCCTATACACATCTGTTGAACTTCTTCTACTTGCCAGCACTAGTCTGGGTACTGAGGCTATAGCAGTGAAACAGGTGAAATCTCTGCTGTTATGGAGTTTTTTTTCCTTAATAAATGCTATTTATCATGAGATATATAGAGAAATTTCATAATATTAAAATGTTCATTCAATCATAAAAAGACAAAGCAATCATCATGTATATGTAACAGAATACCATTCTACTTTGGGAAGAACAACAAAAGAGTGAGATTAAAAGGTAAAATACACAATTTGTTTAATGAATATGATCAATAAGAGAAAAATAAAGCTTGAAAGTTATATAGGAAATAGGGAGGTTGGCACCATAATTCTAGACAGGCGAGCCAGGGACCAGGGGAAGGAAAGGGAATTATGTGAGTGAAGCCCCAGAGGAGCTGCAGGGTGAAGTCACAGAACCGACAGGAGGAACACACTCCAGGCAGAGCCTGGCAAACTCTAGAGAGGACTGGGAGCCCAGTGGACCAGGCAGAGCAAGGGAGGAGACAGGGAAGGCCTGAGGTCTGAAAGCCAAGGGGCAGATGGTGTGAGCCTTGATGTCCTTGTCAAGAATGTGGCTTTCCCCCTGAGTGACAGGGGAGACAGGTGGGGAGTTTTGTCCACAGGGGTTTGGTTGACACACATTTAACCAGACCTTTCTCACTGTTGGGTACAGATCTGTTTGAAGGGGATGTGGTCTCTGGTTTCCAAAAGCGATGCTAGTGAACCAGCCCCCCAGCATTCACACCCTCTGATCGTTGATCTCCCCTTCTGCCCCCCATGGAATCTGTGCTGCTCTGGGACTGGTTTTAACCAAGAATTTGTGGCTGGTGATGTTGCAGCTAGAAAGGCTGGACCTTCAGCTTTGGCCCTGAGACACCTTGTTGTAAGTGCCTATTGGAGAGCACAGGTGCTGAGGCCATGCAGAGAGGAAGAGATCGGGGTTACAGCAAGAGAAACCCATACCCAACATTCCATCTGGCTCTCAGCCACATGAGAAGCCCCAAGGGAAACCCACCCGGCAGAGCCCCATTTGACCCCACAGAATTGTGAGAAGCCTCTGGAAAGGAGGGGGTCCACAGAATAGGGAGTCCAGTTCAGAGCTGCTACAGGAGTCCAGGGCTGAGGACGAAGGTGGCTTTGGCCATAGGAGAGGAGGTAGAGGGAAGGTCAGATCCCAGGAATCTTGGAGGCAGAGGGTTTCCCAAGGGACTGGATGGGCTGTGAGAGAACCCGGAAGGAAGGGAGATGGGAAGGCACCTTGCGTTGGGTTGAGATGAGGGTCTCTGTGAAGGCAGCCCCAGGGCACCCCTCAGGTCCCCACACAGAGGCCTGGGCAGGGAGGTGGCATCCTGTCAAAGCATCGTGCGTGAATGAGAAGATGGGAAACCAAAGCAGAAGGTGGCCAAACTCCACAGGAATTTTCTGAGCCAAGAGGTCTGGTCCCTGAGGTTGTTAAGGTGTCAGTGGCTTCAGACACAGGCGGCGAAGGAGCCCTCCCACCTAGGGGCCTGGCCTGACCCCCGTCCACAGTTCAGTGTGCAGCCATCGATGGGGTTTCCCAGAAGCTTAATCTCTTTAACCTGGGCAGGAGGCCTCGGTTTTTCTTTAAATCCCCTCAACACCTATAAGAGCGCTTAATACATAAGAATTTCGTAAGTTCTCTGATTCAGACGGTAACTTCTTCTTGCCACAAAAGCCTTGCAGATCTGAGGCTATTTTTCCCTTCATGAATCCATGGGCGGTTCAGAGATAAAAGACAGTATTTTTATGTGTGAAAAACTGTCTTAGTAAATGCCCCACTTCCTCGGAAGCAATGCATTATTTTTCCCATCTGGCATATGCTAAACGGTTGTGAAAATACAGGAAGTTCCTGTGAATTTCCTCAAAAAAATCTTGACAGGCTTTGCACTATTTTGGACTATTCTGATTTGTATTATGACATTCAAACTGCGATAAAATAATATAAAACAATAAAATAAAGTGAAAACCTGGTCAGGAAGTATGACGCTTTCCTCACCTTCTGGGATAACAAGTAAGAACAGCTATATAAACAAAAAACAAGCGTGAAAACAAAAATGAGGAAAGATCTTGTTGTTGAAATGCACAGAGTTGAAATTAGCTCAGTCATTTTAAGTTGTTTTATCAACATTATAGGAACATTTGCTAAAATATTTGGTTTGTTTATATCATGGAATCATGGAGTATCTACACTCTAAGGCAGCTTAGCTTTATTCTAGTCCAGTCTCTTCTTTTTACAGATGAAGAATCCCACATCCAGAGAGGTTATGATTTTCCAAAGGTCACACAGCTGGCAACAGCAGAGTAAATACCAGAATCCAATGTTCATAATTCTTAGCCCACTTTTCTTCCTGAAATATTTCAAATTTAAATGTTTGTCTTGGTACCTACATGGCCACATGTCGCCAGCCAAGGGTGGGGGCAGCCTATGAGGAGTAGGGCAAAGAGGGCAGGGGGCTGGGGTGAAGATACAGGCACCCCTTTCACCTGTCATGTTTGTTTCTCATTGCTCTAGGGAGCCACAACAATGGTGCGGCACTGGGACAGTCAGCAAGTCCTACCCTGACAGGAATCTGTCTCCTCAGCTTAGCACCCCCACTTCCTGTCAACCAAACCTGGCCCTTCACCGGGAACATGCTGTAAGGACTCAGTCCAGCACACAGATTGCACTGATTCCTTTCTCAACTCTGCCAGTTACAGCTGTGTGATCTGGGGAAAATTAACTCACCTCTCTGTTCTTCAATCTCCTATTTGAAGCGAGAATAATCATAACATCCACGTCACTAGGTTGCTGTGATGATAAATGTTGATGTTTTTAAGAGCTTAGAACACATCTGACACATATTAAGCACTACATACCTACTCAATAAATTTTTAAAAATCACACTTATGTTGTAGTACCAAGCAATTTCCTTGATGACTACCTATGGTTTCAGAGTTCTTCATAAGACAGCTCCTATCCTGTGTTCTTCTCCTTGGCTAACCTCACTCTCATACCACAGTGTCGCTGAAGTTCTTGGCTCAGAGGAATAGCCTGTGGCCAACCCAGTGAAGAGGCTTCTTACAAAGCACAGAGTCCCACAGCTCTCAGGCCAGAGTGGGGCACACCTGAAAGGCTCAGGACCAACTGGATTATCCCAGACGCACCCACCAGAGCGGTTTGCCCAGCAACTCAGATCTTGTTTTCTTGATCTATAAGAAAGGTCCTTGGCTGTCCGCTATGAGGAAATCTACGCAGGTGTAGGGTGTGTGTGTGGTTTTCTTTTGTTTTGTTTTTTAAACTCGGAATCCTTTCCACACTGTAGTTGCTTGCCTTCTCTCTCTTGGGTCTCTATGTGGCATTGGGAATTTCATGAAAATTTGAAATTTTCTTCTGGCTCTTGCTAGCAATAAAAAACAAAGACATTTTATTTTCTGATGAGCTATACACACACACACACACACACACACATTACATATACACACATAGTTATAACCTAAAAGAACACAAGTCTTGCTCATTCATGAATTCAGTCAATCAATTAACATACTTTAAATACTTTATATGTACCAAATGCTGTGTGCTCTTTCATTGACCAGAATTTGTGATGCTGACTAGTGGGGTCTCAGAGCAGGAACCTTCGAGGACTGGAAGAAGGTCGAAGAGCCAGCCATGCCCAGTAAGCGTGAGGTGTACACAGTGGGCAAGAGCGGGATCTGTGCAAATCCACGAGACATTTCCCAGCTAATTACGAAAACGTAATTGGAAGACACTGAAATATACTTTTCTAAAAATTCAAAAATGTTCCTCCATGTCTTAGAAAATACGTCACGATGGGTAAAGAAACAGGCAGAGCTCCCCCAGTTCTGTCCCTGGTTCAGGTCTAGCCAGGTGTACTTAGCCGCGGGGGTGAGCCTAGAGCTCCTGCAATGCTGACCAATAAGCAGCCTCACAGGGAAGCCCCCCAGCTCCTCCTCAGAGCCTGTTCTGGGGGGCCGCAGGGCAAAGAGCCACCTCTCACTCCCCACAGCAGCATCCCTGAGGGGAAAGGCTCACTCGTGGAGAGACTCCAGGATAGACTGTTGGAAAGGACCGACCATTAAATGCTGCGGGACCCGTGAACCTTTGCTCACCTTTCTCCTCTGCCTATAACAGCACAGCTCAGAGAGCGATGGAGATGGGATGGAGGCAGCAGGCCTCACCTGTCTGTGCTAGTACTAGTGCGTGTGGTAACAGGTCAGGTTAGCACCCAGGCCAAAATCGTGATGTGCAGTGGGACAAAATAGCAAGCACTGAAGAAATGGAGTAAGTTCCTCCCCAGGGTGCCCTGAGGCCTCGAAGTTCAAGGGAACAGGAGCAGCACACCTCATTAGAACACACAGGGTGTGCTTGAGGTGCTCCCAAGAGCAGCACCCCAAGCACCCTCAGGCTAAAGGAATTCCCTGGAGGAGGCTCGGATACTTTAACTGAAGCACTAAACTTGCACCCCAGGGACTGGGGATGCTCATATTGGGGAAACTCTGCTGAGGAGAGCACAAGGAACAGTCCACGTGGCCAGCTCCCTGTCACGGTGTCACAAAGTAAGCAGTCTCAGGGTATTCCAAAAGTCACCCCTAAGGTCACTGCACATAGGGAAAATGGGAAATTGTAGCTAAATGTGCCTTATATACCCAATACTCATTTCAAAGTTTTAAACACTGGTGGCCAACACGTACAGAATATTTTGTAAAAATTTGTAATGAATATTTGGTAAATAATAAAGGTACATTTAGCTACAATTTCCCATTTCCCCTAGGTGTGGCAACCTTACAGGTGAGTCTGGGGGCACCCTGTAGTTAAATCCATAATATAAAATGAAAAAAAACTAGGAAAACTTCTCAAGTGGTCTGAGAAACCAGCAGAAGCCAAGAGCACAAAGGAGACTTTTCCGAGGAGCCTCTGGGTGTCCCAGCTACGACACGCACTTCATAGTTTCAATATGACAGTTGTATAAATATAAGTCGGCATGAAATCAGATATTTTTAAGCGTGAAATTTGTTGATTTATGATTTCCATAGGGTTCCCCCTTCAGACAAGAACATCAGAATGTGGCCTGAAGGCTCTTCCTACCCTGGTAAAGAACCAGATCATTGGGTTTTTTTTCTTCAACAAGGCACAAGTGGTTTAAATTTAACTGAAGATAGGGACTGGGGGTTGCTAGCTGACAGAGATTGGCTCCTCTTCCCTGGAACTTTTCATCTCCACCAATGGGCACTCAGATCCCAGTAAACCTTACGACACCCCTGTTTGTTGGCTTCCCACGGCCCACAAACCCCTGAAGACCCCAATGATGCTGCCACCGTGTGACACTCATCAAAAACCACATGCTTTATGAGGAGGGGCCTTCCTCGATCCTTTTAAAAGAGGGAGCTTGGTATTATCTGACACTGGCATCAGACTCGGTGGCTTTCCCCTTAATCAATATTTTTACATTTAAAAAAGAAACAAAAATAAATGTGGAGAAAGCAGAAGAATTCCATTTTGAAAGGCGAATGAAGCATACAGATACTTACAAAACTTTAACCTCCCATTCTAAATTATTTCCCAAAAGTATGTTATACACACATATATATATAATATACATATTATTATATATACGTATATATATATAAATATACGTATATATACATTTTTTAGAGACAGAGTCTCATTTTATTGCCTTCAGTAGAGTGCTGTGGCATCACAGCTCACAGCAACCTCCAGTATATTTAAAAAAAAAAAATTTCAATGGCCAGTGCACGTGGCTCATGCTTATAATCCTAGTACTCTGGGAGGCCAAGGCAAGATTGCTTGAGCTCAGGAGTTTGAGACCAGCCTGAGCAAGAGCGAGACCCTGTCTCTACTGAAAATAGAAAAAAATTAGCTAGGCGTTATAGGGGCACCTATAGTCCCAGCTACTCCAGAGGCTGAGGCAGGAGGGTCCATTTTAGCCCAGAAGTTTGAGGTTGCTGTGAGCTAGGCTGACACCATAGCACTCTACCTGGGTGACAGAGTAAGACTCTGTCAAAGAAGGAAGGAAGGGAGGGAGGAAAGGAGAAAGGGAGGGAGGGAGAGAGGAAGGGAGGGAAGGAAGGAAAGAAGGAAAGAAGGAAGGAAGTAAGGAAGGAAGGAAGGAAGGAAGGAAGGAAGGATGGAAGGAAGGAAGGAAAACAAACCACATGGTGCTAGGAAATGAACCCTTCTGTTTCTGCGCATTGATAACCCTCAAAATCTGCTTCATCTTTAGAATCTATGATTTAATGACTTTTCATTTTCAGGATTATTTTTGGGCCATTCTCTTGAAAAGGCAAACACAAAAGTAAGATTTAAATTTTCAGTTTTTCTGTTTTCTGTTGGAGGGGCAATTGAATCCCGACAAAGATGAAAGAGAAATAGAAAGGGAAGCAGGGCATTGAATAAGTTAGATTTTTTCCCTCAAATCCCGTATTTGTGAACAGTCACTACTTTTTAACTTTCTACAAGGTCTAGGGGAAGTAACAACCTTTTGTGCTCGAGTTTGACATTGTCATGTTGCAGAATTACATGCAAAAATGCAGATTACAAATAATGGCACAAATAACTCCTTTTTAATGAGCTGGTAATCCATACCAATCTTTTATTACAAAATCATAAGCATGTTGATTTTGTACCATAACAATATCACACTTGTTATGGTACAATTCTGTACACGACAATATCACACTCAGGCACAAATGGACCCTGGGCTCCTTCTTGCCTGCTAGTTTTCTTAGCGACTATAATCTCTCTTGCTTCTAGAAGATAGCATTTAGAGGAAGGAATGAACACAGAAACAGTGAGGAAATTAACTGACCCTCTTGGAAATAAATAGAATAAGTTTAGGAAGTTTGTTCCATATCTGAAGATCCTTCTATGTTAATACATTTTTAAAGATCAGAAATTCATTGCCTCCTGGGACCACTGGTCCCATTTTGGGTAAAGAAATATGCCACAATAATTTAAAAAGGGGCTCAGGGTTATCCTGCCTAGGGGGAAATATGCATCAAGGTAAGAAAGGAAACGTCTTGTCTCAGAGAGTGTCTCAGCAGTAGGCAGAAATCAGGAATAAGATAAACCAGGAGTGAGATTCTAAAACGTCTGGACAGATACACACTCACCGTGAGGTTCTCTTCCCGCTTTCTGCATAAGTCTGGATCTGGGTGGGATGAAAGTCAAGATCCCATACATCTTTTCATGTTGAAAAAGATGTACAAGACCGAATATGTGTCATCATGAGACTAACACAGGAGACACCTACAGAGTAGAGAGTAGAGCAATCGATGATGTCGTTTTTATGCAGACACAACAGTGGCCCACAGTAGGGTCACCTGAAAACTCTCGTCTTGAGAAAGCATCCCGTGCAGCTGGCCTGGGCTGTCTGGGCTCTTGCCTGCCCCTGCCAGAGGAAGGACTGTTCTCTGGAACCCAGAGAGGTGGCACTGCAGAGCAAAGGGGATCAAAACGTGGAGGACTCAGCTGTGTATATTGGAACGTTTGATAGCTGGAGGAGAAAAGGTAGAATATACTGAGACTCACACTTTAACTTATAAGAAAGGACGATTAAAAAATAAAATAGAAAAAGGATTCCATAGTACCAGGCAGAAAATGATGGCAACTCGGTTGTCAGAACTGACACTTAACCAAAGCTCATTTTATGCGGGGGATTGTGCTAAATTCTTTCAAAGAGCACCTCCTCTAACAGTCACAGCGGGCCTATGCTGTACCACTTTGTTTTACGGTTCTATGCCAAAGTACAGTCAGAGGTGAATTAAGCTACTGGCACAAGATCATCCAGGTGGCAAGTAGCAGAGCCGGAAGTTCAACCCCACAGTGGGACTGCAGAGTCTGTGCTCTAATCACTTCCATGGGTGGATGTTCATCCTTGCTCAGGAGTTCTGAGAAACATGGTTCTGACTGTCCGATTACAAATGATCTCAGCAAAGAAGAAATGTGAGCGGTGCTATGAAGTAGCAAGAATCTCACCTCCGGTGTCACAACAAATCATTTACCAGTTTGGTTCATTGGTTTTCTGACTTGGATACTGGGTAAGACATTAATTATCTAACAGGTTACGATAAGATCTGAGCTGAACTATGTCATGCTGCATGACTTAAACAACATCTTCATAAAGTAAGAATGCTATATGAAAAATTTTAGTTTTCTTTTCATGGAATTCTCTTGAATGTTTTTAACAAAACATTTGTAACCTACCTGCTCCAGTTTTGTTGCAAATTATTAGCAGCTTAAAGGAATATGTAGCAAATCAATTTTCACAGGAAAATATGTAAATGGCTAAACATGCTTGATAAGACATATTTTTTTCATGTGTTTCTGCACATGGCCCAACATTCCGTAAGCATAGTATTAAATATGTTCTTTTGACAGAAGAATTGCTTTTGCGTTGTATCACGGAAACAGAAGTAAATATTTCTTGGTGCTCTGTAAACAACACCATGATCTTAAAGATGTTTTTGCTTCCCTGAATATGTAAAGAAAAATTAATATGTCAAAGATACTGGTAAGAAAAAAAATTCTTTGAAATGTTTGTTGTTACTATTACTCCCAAGAAATCAATGATGTTGAAAGTAAATCAGATTTTGTTTCAAAACTGGGCTCAGGATCCAAGTGGAAAATAAACATGGGTTTTCTTTCCCCCAAAATTTGTAAAAACAATGACAAAGCTATTGAAGATAAAGCTCAAATAATTGATTTTCATGCATTTGAGGGACACAGGGACACAGACGGACAGGACATGAAGAAATCTTACAGAATTGATTTATTCTAGAAAATCTTTTAAGATCATGGTGATGGGGAAACCATGAGCAGACTAGGAATGAGTGAATTTATTGAATTTTAAGAAAAGAACACATGAACTAGATGCTAGTTTTGTAAGGTGACTCAGTAAATGGGTGAATGGAAACAATTTTTCAAGGTTTCTGGTGAGGTGACAATTAGTTCTGTATTCAACAACTCATTTTCAACAGTGATATCAATTTCTCAGTTATATTGATTTATTATACATCTGTATTACATTAACAAGAATATTATGTAGATAATAATGCTATTGATTTCTTGGTTATGTGTAACACCTTTGTATAATCAATAATATTATTAATTTCTTGGTTAAAGGAAATAGGTTTATCAAATTTGCCCAAAAAATCAATGGGAAGACCAGCAAAAAATTAGATTAAAAATGATCTTGACAAATTATAAAAAGTGACAGAATAACACAAAATATAAGACATTAAGTATAATGTCTTTGCTTGGACCGAGAAAGCAATAATTATAGGTGTCATAGAAAACTGACTGTAGTCACACTTTGAAAGCCATTTTGTTCAGTGTCCATTTTCTCTTCTTAAACATTTCAGAGTGGATTGTCCAGCCCCTATTTAAATCTTCCAAGTGTGAAGAATTTATTTCATGGTGCAGCTCATTTTATTTTACAGCTGCTGATTGATTAAAAGTTTTCACTATCCCTTTCCAGTTATCCACACAGAAAACCTGACCATATGAAAATGTAATTTTTGAATTGACCAAGTCAGCCTGGCTTCTGCTACTGAGGTTTCTGCCACGATTTTTATCCCGCTCTCCAGCATCTGGAGTGCAAGGGCAACAGTCTGGCTGCCCAGAAGAACTTCATCCTTTACCCCGTCCACCCGGACCATAACCAAGTGAGGTTCCTCAGCCAGTCCTCTGTCAGAATTTATCTATGCCAGTGACTATTTCCTTGGGATATTCTTTCTCAGTTAAATGCCAACTCCCATATCCAATATACTAATCCAAACAAATGCATTACTGGATTACCTTTTACAGTAGTTTTTGCATTATACCGTAATTTCCATGTAATAATAGAATTTTCAAATCCTTTCTTGGACCTTGAATCACACCAAATGCTACTTTAAGCAAGAGTAAGGCCATTTCATCAGCTCCACTTCAAATTCCATGATGCAGTTGACTCCACTCCATTTCTGGTCCATTATGCATTTCCATTTGGTTGATGTGACTTCTTTCTGCAAACCCAGGGCAACTTGACCTTATCAGAACAGCGCTCTCGGCCCCTGGGTAAGAATGGCGTCCATATATGACTCAGGAGGGACTTTTTCTTTTCTTTTCTCCTGGAAAATAATCAAGATGCTTTTACTTTTTCTTTTTCTCAATTCCTGGAAGAATCCCATTTAAATACATAACAACAAACTAGATGAGTGAATAAGAGATGGGATTAGAGCCATGACCCTATAATTCCACACGGCTAAATCCTCTGTAAAACAAAAGCTATAAATATAGCTTTTGTATACTTTGTAACTATTATACTTAAGTAATAATAGTTAAGAGGAAAAATGCAACTGAAGCTCTGAACACATGGTAGATACTCCAATAAACATCCATCCAGACCCATTTGTCAGACTCCAGGAGATGAGGCTCCATTGTCTGAGGGCCGTCGTGGAGCTACAACCCTTTATTGGACAAAATGCTGTGCTTTGCCCTTTGTGAACTAGGAAAAAGTGACATCAGCAGTCTCTCTGGCTTGCAAGACCTCACTCTTGCACAGTAGAAAGAATAGGAGAGGAGTTTAGAAATGATCTGTTTTGCTGCTCAGAAGTAGTGGTTAATATCCTGAAGTTGCACAATTCCCGACATTAGGACTCCGGGCCCCTGAGGATGGCTGACGCAACTTGCCCCTTTCTTCATTCCTTACCACCCCTGGGTAACCTCCAGGGCCAACCCTGCCGACCCAAGATGCTCATCCTTTCATCTGCCACCTCCGCTATTACCTTGACCCCTCTTTTGCCTCAAAACCTGTTTCCCAAATAAAGTCTGAAATGTATCAATAATCCAGTGCAAATTAACATTTGCCACATGTCAACTATGCCGAGCATGGGTAATCACTGCCTGCAGGATGGAGCAGGTGAGGGGCAGCTAGAATCTGGCATCAGACCAGAGATACTCAACTGTGGTGGGCTGTTTCCCCTAGTGGGCACATCACATTCTAATTCCTGAGGGGGGAGGTTCTTGTGAGGAGTGGGCTGGGAACATTGAGTTCCAGGAAGGAACTTCAAAGTTATGACTATCAGCCATAGAATTTATTTTATGCAACAATTTTATATAACACAAGAGGAGAACATCCATGTTTATGTTATGAAAAGGGAACATGGTATAATCAGGTAAGCTTTGTTCTGAATTCACTCCCGTGGTGTCCTGTGAGGAGACTGGTCTGCCTGCTCTCAATGGAGTGAGCCCAGCTTCCATGGTTAGGGCCATTTCAAGCCCCAGGATGGTGTCTGGCCTCTTGTGAACACTGAACAAGCAGATGGCTCAGGAGAGTTAACAATACCACCTGCCCTAATGACATGACAGGGTGTTCTGACTGGGGGCTCCCCTTGTGTATATAATCATGAGACTCTTGGACAAGTGATAAATACGCAAGTTCCAGAGCCCTACCACCGACATCCTGAATCAGTGTGTCCAGGGAGCTCCCTGGGAAAATGTATGCTTAACAAATGCCCCAGGTATATCTCACATAAGAGCTCACTTCAGAGTTGTTAAAATAATCACTATAAACTCCAGCTGGGATTTTTCTTTGATCAACAAACTCCAGTGTCTGTAACACATTTATTGAGCTCCTACCATGTTCCAATATTTAGATAACAGAGGAGAAAGAGAGAGAGAGCAAGAGAGAGAACTGATGTATGCCACTGAAAACTTGTAGCCTACTGAAGAGATTTCACTTACATACAAAAAAATAAGTTAAAATGTGATCTGCTACAGTCACAGGGAAGTAATGCTGAGGTTGGAAACCAACTGCCTGGATGACTGAGTAAGGCTTTAGTGAGGAGGAAGAATTTTCCAGAGATGGTGCTGGAAAGAAAGAAAATATACCAAGACATCTATTCACGTAGAGGCCTGGCCTGGCATTGCTGAGCAATGGTGCAACTCAGCAAGGCAGCAGCGTAAGGGACCTTAAGGGGAGTGACAGAAGTTAGGCAGGGAATTCAGATTCCATCTCAGGGGCACTAGAGTCCACTGAATCTCCTCCCATGACAAACAGGGGGATTACATGACGAAGTGATGAATCTGGGTTTTGAGAACCTAACACTAAGTGACAGGGCAGAGAGGCATAGGATAATAGTGTTGGTGGGAGCCCTGCCAGTTTCCTTGCTTCTAAACGATCAGTTCTCCTACCTGGGATCCTCGGAACCAACTCAGATGGCAAAGCTTTTTATCAGAGTGTAAGGAGACATTTCCTCACCTCAGTTCTCAGTTAAAAAAAAAAAATAGAAACTTCAAAAATTCCCCAACAATGCTTTGAACCTGGGACCTCAGTAAAAAATAAGACAAAATGAAACAAACAAACAAATCTGGGCAGTGTGGTCTGAGACCCTAAGCAGTATTACGCCACACCTTATGGCTGTCCATTCGACCTCACTGTTTCCAGCTTCTGCTTAGTCTATGGAAACAAAGTTACGTCAGCAAGCATCCATGCAATTTATGCTCAGCACGGCAAGGCAGGCTGAATAAATAACACCCAATCTGTACACACTTTTAGAAAATCAGTGCAGAACTTTCAGTGATAATGAGGTATCCGTGTAGGTTCATGGGGTAACACATGTGCTCCAGGCTTGCTGACAGAGGAGGCAGGGCTTTAAAGGACCTCTCCGTCTTCTCTTCCATTGTGCTGTGAACTTAAAAATGCTCTAAAAAGATCAAGCCTATTAACAAGAAAAAAGGCAAGTTGCAGGAAAGTATATATATATAAAATCTCAAACATCAGATCGTGTACTTTTAAGATCTATGCATTTTACTGTACATAAATTTGTACCTGAATAAAGAAAAAAGAAATTATACGAATAATAAGACTTTATAGCAGATGTTATTTTTTCAGGAGATACTTTTCAACTCTTAGTTCCTTCAAGAGTATTGTCCAAGTGTATTATGGTAGCAGCTGCCCCCAATCCCACGGTTTGGGTGACAGGATGCTGTTGGGAGCAAAGTGCCCCTCTCCTACAGCTGAGAAACTCTATTTTTATAAAAAGTGATAATGGTCATAGCTTAAACAAGTGTAGATATTAAAGGATAAGGGGTTCTTCTTAAATAAACACTGTCTTAATTATGACTTTCTCAGTCAAGGGCAGAATCCTGTAATAGTATAGAGATACTCTTTTTCTTCCTCCTGGTAGAATGACACAGCTAACATTTTGAGTTCATAAGTCATGTTTACAAACAATAAAGCCTGCTTCCTTTGTAATTACATCTCCTACAATACTTTTCTCTCGCCCTGTTCATAAAGACAGGTACAAAGTGAGGTGAGTCATTGTTACATTGCCCTTTTTATTCTATGAAGAAAACAACTTCGGCATTTGTTTAAAAAATAAAAGCCGTAAAAACCCAGAGACCTTAAGCTACATGCATGAAATGAACACGCCATGATGTCATTCTTCAGTCGCAGAGTATCTGCAGCCTCTCCCAGGACATGGACTGAGTCAGGGAATGGCTGCACCGTTGAGCACGTGGCCGTCCACATCTGTGTTCCACACCGTCTCCGCCGTCTCTCTCCACCTGTACATCCTAAGCATTTGTATGTAGGGTTGGCCCTGCCTCAGCAGGCTCTCTGTAGAATGACTGGCATTCTCTGTGTGTCTTTTAACAAAAGATCTCTGTTCTCAAACAAGAAAGCCACTCCATCCTCCTGTGAAGGCCCTTGGAAAGTGTCCAGGGCTGACACATGACCCTTACTCCTCCTTGGTGGTGCAGGGCAACACGCACCATGTCACTTGACCCCTGACGCGGTTGCCGTTTACACTGAATCATCCCCAGTCCTGATAAATGAGTGTGCTTGGAGGAATGCAAAGGGCCATGTGTGTCCCTACCATCCACATCCCCCAGATCAGCCCCCAAAGAGAGGAAGGCTGCTTCCACCAGATCTGTTTGTGAAGTGTTCAGAGCCTCCACTTTCTGCAATGATCTCTTCTGGTTCAGATGCCCAGCAGTAGCCCAAGCACCTTGGACATCTGTTCTTTACCAGGGATGGTCTCACAGGCATAGCCTGTGCCATTGGAGTGTAGACTCAACAGAGTGATAACCTTGGCCAGGCCAGTTCTATATGAAAAGCCAGAGATACCACCCAATCCTGAGTGCAAAACAATTGCAGTTGCACAGAAATTATGGATCACAAGTCTTTACAGATAAACATGTACACACACACCCCGCAGACTCACCAAAGACACCCAAAAGGTGAAACTCTAAAGGCTTAAACACAGAACGGTTGGGTTTTGCATGTTCTTAAGTCCATTCTATTGCTTTAAAAAGCTGAGAATATTCATGGTTTGTCTTGTTTGTCAGTAAGGGTGAGGGGAAGTGGCCTCTGTGTTACATGGATGAGAACCTAATTTGATCAGATAGCAGTTGATAATACATTGCAAAATCTGAAATGGGACTATGTTTTGACCCAAAGATTCCACCTTCAGAAAGCTACCCTGTAGAACTCTTCTTATACATGCACCCCAAAATGTGCATTTAAGAATGTCTATTCTACTTTGTATGAAGTGGCCAAAAATTAGAAACAACTAAATATCCATTAACAAGGGACTTCTAAGATAAATTATGACATATTATTTAACACTTTGCACCATGTACCTAAAATAAGTTACCGAAGTACCCTACGAGGTTAAAAAAAAAATAGCTTATAAAGCAACACATTTATATAATAAGAATCCATTATGTAACAAACAAAAACAAATGTTTTTATGAAATTACACACACAGAAACCCACACATGCATACTCATTACTAATTAGAAGGACGTACCAACCCTGTTTTGAGAGGTTACCTCTGGGATATAGAATGGAATCAGGAGATGTGAAGAAAAACTTTCAACTTTTAAGCAATATATTTTTGCATTGTTTGAATTTTTATAATTAATTCAAACTCATGTTCCTGGATAGATTTCACTGAAAACAACAGAAGCATCTGCTCCTACTGTATATTTTAAGATCAGTGGGGCAATAGGCATCCAAAGAAGCGGGTACAAAGTGAAGGAGATTATTACGCCACTAACGTTCACGTCTCGTGGAAAGGCAGGTGTTTTGATGTCCTTTGTGGCCACCCCGTGCTATAAATGCCTTCTTTGTGTCATTTATTTTCCTGCTTTTCTTTTGTGGCATTTGTCAATATGTTGTAAATCTTTTAAGAATGGGAAAGTTGGCTCAGCGCCTGTGGCTCAATCGGCTAAGGTGCCAGCCACGTACACCTAAGGTGGCAGGTTCGAATCCCCATCCCAGCCCGCCAAACAACAATGATGGCTGCAACCAAGAAATGGCTGGGCGTTGTGGCAGGCACCTGTGGTCCCAGCTACTTGGGAGGCTGAGGCAGGAGACTCGCTTGAGCCCAGGAGTTGGAGGTTGCTGTGAGCTGTGATGCCATGGCACTCTACCCAGGGGGATAGCTTGAGGCTCCGTCTCA
>CAUYQV010186561.1:0-54639 GCA_963574575.1 Galagoides demidoff | reverse complement strand
CCATGCAATTACATTGGAAGCCCTGTACGAACAACTCGGTAAGATTTCATAACTTTGGTATACCAGTGTCTCACAGTTGTGCCCATGTTGATGTGTGGGAGTGTCTTGCTGAGTGGTATTCATTATTGTTAGTGTGTGTTGCTGTGTGCCAATTTTTGAGTATTAGGAGCTTAAATTAGAGTAATAAACAAATGTGCAAATTTTAAATTTGGCAAGAGTGGAAGCAAAATTGGGGATCTCTTATCCCAAGTTTATGGGGATAATGCCAGGAAGAAAATGGCAGCATATAGATGGATTAAGTGTTTCTCCAAAGGGATGGAAAGCCTCACTGATGAAGAAAGTTTGGGGGGGCAGTAATGAGAAGAACCGACAAAAACGTTGTAAAAACTTGTCCAATTGTGCGTTGAAATCATCAGCTGGAGAAGCCTAACAGATCAAGTAAAAAATGGTAGAAAAACAGTTAGGAAAATATTAATTGATAATATTGGCCGATAACTCATGGCTCTTGCATTATAATAATGAACCAGCTCACACAGCACTATCAATGACAGAGTTTTTAACTAGCAAACAGATAACAGTGTTGGAACAATCTCCCTACCCACCTAATCTGGTTCCCCTTTGACTTTTGTCTTTATTCAAAGATAAAAGAAATATTAACAGGAAGATATTTTGATGACATTTGGGATGTCAAGGGAAATACAATGAGAGCTTTGATGGCCAGTCCAGAAAAAGAGTTCCAAAATTGCTTTGAAGGCTGTACTAGACACTGGTATCAGTGCATAGGTTCCCTAGAATATTTCAAAAATGACCATAGTGATATGATATGACCACAGTGAGGTAAGTAGCTTTTTTTCTCTAGGATGAGTTTATGAACTTAATTGTCAGACCTCATACTACTCTGACTTTATTCAGTATTGTCTTGCATGCAAGCCAAGTGTCTCATGCTGTGTCATTATAATCGCCTCAGAAAATGTAGGATAAATTCCCTCAGAAAAGGGTGGAGAGATCACTTCTGCTATAGATGGAGACTTTGCTCTTACTAGGGGAGTGGGGGATGAGAAGGCCTCTTCCAATGGCAAAGGTCCTAGAATTTAGGAACTCAGTGTCCCCAGCTCTATCTGGGTCCTCCTGCACATCCCCATTTAAAGCTTCAGAAACCCATTTCTTTACATCAATGCCCTCTCTTTAACAGCAGACACTGCATGAGGCTGTGAGTTCAACTTTCAATGCAATTGAGCCACTTGCAAGATAAGATTTTGAGTATGAGCTTCAGCAATCTCAGGCCAGAAGTGACATGAGATATGGTTATCCCTCAGTGCATGGAAGACTTCAGGTCAATAGTGTGATGCTTAAAGTGAGAATTCAAACCCCTGAGATCATGTTATGTTTTGTTTTTGTTTTTTTCCTACTAATTGTCCAGATACATTTGGAGCAACCCACCAATCTAATTGTATTTTTTAAAATTTTTTCATTATTTTTTAAATTTCAAATTAATATGAGGGTACAAACAGCTAGGTTATGACAGATGCATTAGTTAGGTAAGGTTCCTGTTGTAGTTATCCCCCTCATCCAGGAGGTTTGCCATATACCTTTACATTGTGCCTATTTGGTCGAGCACAACAATCCCCTTCCACCTTCTCTTCTCCCCCCACCTCCATCATGAATGAAATTGAATTTCTCTCTTGTGTGCGTGTGTATTAATTTGTCTACTGGCTTCATATTGGTATTGAATACATTAGATACTTGCTTTTTGTTAGTCAGAAATTTTCAAAAATATTATACACAAATTCATCCAGCTCTTTACAGCTTATAAAAAGTAGATTAGCAGTATCCAATGGTGATACTTTACATATCTTCATGACTAGATCACACCATGGACTATCAATGCTCTTTTTACTACTGGAAAGAGTAGTTAGTGTCTTTAAATCTAATTAGATTAGAGAACCAATACCAGGAACCCTAGTTCACAAACTCATCCTTAAAACTCTCTTCCTCTAGACCAGTGGTTCTCAACCTTCCTAATGCTGCAATGTATTATCATTGTTACAAAGGAGTCACGACCAACAGGTTGACAACCGCTGCTCTAGACCCAGTTTCAGTCCTAATATCTATATTTGTCAGTGTTCTCTGGAGAAACAGACCAGCACATTCTCTCACTATCTGTCATGAGGAGTGGAGGGAGGAACAGAGTCAAAGACAGAGAAGAGAGGATTTGTTATAAGTTTCACATGATTATGGAGGCTGAGAAGTTTCAAGATTTGCAACTGGCAATATGGAGACCAAGGAGAGTGAATGGTGTAAGCTCCGATTTGAAAGATGGCAAGTTCAAAGCCCAAAACCTTTTTTTTTTTTTTTTGAGTCCAAAACCTGAAAATGACCTGTATGTCTCAGCTCCATTCTTTAGGCAGGAGGAGTTCCTCTTCCTCAACCTTGTTCTATTCAGTCTTCAGGTGACTTGATGAAACCTACCCACATTAAGGACAATATACTCCATTCAGTCAACTGAGCCAAATGATAATCTTATTCAGAAACACCCTTACAAAGTGACATTTTACCAAATGTCTGAAAACCCTGTGGTGGCCCAGTCAGCTGAACACATAAAATTAACCATCATAATGCACTTCAGATAATTGAGTCATTTATTCAATAAACATTTAAAGCCTTACACTACTTACACTACGTCTGATAGGTTGGTGGCAGATACAAATAATATGGGGCTGTCTTTAAGTGCAGTTGGAAATATAATGCTTCAATAATACATCAGATGCAGAATGTATTTAGGTGGTATTAGTAATGTGTTTAAGGCAGGCTTCCTTTAAGTGCAGTCCAAGTAAGGAAACTATCAGTTCTAACTGATGGGTTAGCAAGGTAGGCATGGCATCACTCAGGCTTACACAGAAAACGATATATGCACCAGGCCTTGAATTGTAAGTGCAGCTTTAGCATGAAGGACAGACAGAATATAATTTTCCATGAAGGATGCAGAAAAAGGTGATATGTAGAAAAATTTCTTGATTTGCACTTCATTTAATATGATTTGGACTCAGTATGTATACAAGAAATTCTGGGAGTTAGTTCTGAAGAATATCATCAAAGGCAGATTATAAAGAATTTTATATGTCAGACAATAGCACAGTACTTGTTACATAATGCATTGCCATTACAAATTTTTGAGTCTTCATTGGCAGTGACCTAGGAATGTGTTGAAAGAATCTTAAAGTGGGCAATGAAATACAAAGAAGTAGATCGTGGAGAGAAAACCCAAGAAGAAAGAATATTTAGGATGTGTTTTGGAAGTCAGGAATAACCTTGAATTTTGAGACTTGAGTAAAACATTAGAAGTGATTGTAGCATTAGAGGACATCAGAAAAGTCGGAGTAGTGCTGATTTAGAGATAGAAATAAATTAAAGTTCAAAGTTCAAAAATACTTAACATGAGGTGACAGAAGATATTTGGCTTGGGAACATCAAGCACCTAACAAGTGAACAGTGATCCAGGAAAGAGTTCCAGGCCAGATGTGCATTTAATGACCAGACATGATGTAGTGATAGTCAAAATAAAGTTTTTAACAGGGGAAATTCACTGGGGGAAAGAAATAAATAGGAAGCTTGGGGAAATATTCCACATTGAAAAATAAAGATAGTCACAGCAATGGAAATAATAGGAGTATTTGAAAGAAATTGACCTTCTTCAAAATCTTAAAAAGATAGAGACAGAATTTTTAAAACGTGAAGAAACAAAATGAGGAATGATATAAATGACACATTCTCTGACTAATTTTTACTAATAGCAATTGTGTCGAAGTTCGTTAGTGTTCACAGTAGGTAGATGATTGGAAGGAAAGAAGCAAAAGCAGCCTGTTAAGAAATCTGCTAATGAAAGAAAAAAAAATGGAAAAATATCTGGAGGTAGCAACAAAGTATTGTTGACAATTTATTTTCAGGAAAAAATACAGACTTTTGTGTATGTATCAACGAAAAATCAGTTCAAGGCAGCAAATGCAGTTACCTGATAGGAATGTAGTAAGACAGGGTGTCCATACATTTCACGTGCAATTTTCAATGCACACGATTTCAAACTGCACACGAACTTTATGGGCACCCTATGTAATGAAGTGCTTACTAATTTAGCAAAACAAACATAGTTAGCAAAATTAAATATGAAATTTAAAAGATATTTAAATCAAGTCTTTATATGAAACAAATACTCCAATACTAAATGTTTCTCTTATTTAATTTGAGTGAAGAAATTCCAATAAGAAAAGAGAGCAAATGAGGTTACTTAAGCTGTGGTGTTGGGATGATAGCTTTACTTTGTAACCATCCAGTAATAAAACAATTGATTTAGAGTGACATTGAGCTATAACATCAAGTAGTGAAAATTTAAGATGCTGGTTCAATTTCCCATCAGATAACCTAGCCATTTATAAGTGAAAGCTCCCATATATCAGTGAAAAATGTAAAAACAAGAAGTTTCGCTGGTTGTAAAAATGGTCTCAGAAATCCTTAGTTTGAATAGGCACATCTAGGTTGTAAAATTGACAAATTGTCATTTGTTTTATGATGATATCATTGATTCTTGGGATCAATTGTTGTTTGTTTATATGGTTCGTATTTTTTTTATCGTTACCATATATTCTGTTTTCTGAGATTCCAGTACCCAAATCTAGGTGGTCACTGAGTCCTCTCTCACTTTACCAGTTTCACTCCTGAAACACACACACAAACTCTTTTTCTCTCTTTCATTTTGCCATCCAGGTACCTTATTTGTAAATTCTTTTATATATTCATCAATAAATTAATGCTGATTCATAAATCAATAGCATTATTTCTGTAAGACAGTATAACTATTATACATTGAGTATGTTCTTATTTCTATTCTTAATGGTTGGGTTAGATATGAAATGGAGTGCTTTTGTCTTGAGAAGATGCATTGGAATATAAAATAAGTTCTGTAGTTCTTCATGAGATAATGTTTTTAATGTTTTAAGTATACACTTTGTTATTTATTATTCTGAGATGAACAGATCCTTGGATGGAGATGTATTGTTTATTATTACCTAAAACTGCTATTGCTCTTAACACATTAAATTTTTCACTTAAAAATGAGGGTGTCTAAGTTGACAGCAGAACTTACAAGAAATGTCAGTTTGTAAAGCTATCAATCATTTTAGAGCAGTAAGTATTGGAGATCGTAACAGAAAAAGGCGATATTGTAATGTTAATCTGAATCTCTGTTGTAACAGTAGCAAGTTTGATGGCACATGAAGTCTAATGAAAGGTTAAGAAATAGACTTGAAAGGAGTATCTGAAAAGATAAGTGATAAGACTTTTCTCAGACTATAGAAATATAGATAAGCACCAGAGTGTGCTGACAGCTATGAAGTGTGGTTAGGGTAATTGTTCAGTGCATCAGTAGACATGTAACCCAGAGTTGAATAGAAACCATTCAGGAGACAAGTAAGTCACATAACAGGATAAGATAAGCACATTTTGCCCGAGTACTAAACTTCTGAAGATGGACTGAATGTATGTAATATGGTTGCTTCTATCATTTTATTTTTCCTTTTCACCTGTCAGTTGTTCAGTGTTGTGGGGACTGTAGAAAAATAAAGACATTACAATCACATAATTGTAACTGCATGAGAAAATTAAATCATCATCAGTGTGAAAAACATCTAAAACAGGCTTTATTGACTATCATTTGGTACCACGTTTAATTCTAAGTTAGTGATAAACTTGAATATCTTATTTAGCCAAGTGGTCATAGAACAACAGACATTTTTCTTAAGCAATGATTTTTTTTTTTTTTTGCAGATGAGTGATCAAAAGGCCTAGCAGTTTCACTTTTATAAGTAGTTTAAAGTAAAGTTTGGTTATATTTGAAGGAACCAAGAGTTTATATGGTGATCATCTTTCACATCATCTAGGTCTCTATTAGTCCAACTATTAAGGTACAAAGTCACAAGGAGCCATCTGAAAAAAGCAATATATATATATGTATATATATTCATGACATATTTATTGCTTAATATTGTGTTATGAGTATAAATTACATTCATTTTAAGAGTGAAAAATCTTTTTTATAATCAAGAAGTAAATGCATAAGATAAAGAAAATCAAATTATATAACTTTTGGTAAAAAGACAAATCCAATGAGTCTCAGTATAATGTGTCACAAATGAGTGAGTTGTCATCTTGCAGGGTAAAAGGAAGAGAATCGGAATGATATGATACCACTACATCTTAAAAGGCTAATCCTAGCTTAATATCAATACAAACATTTTAATAAATGATTTTGGAGATGACAGCACACCTGCTAGTCTTCCTCTAGTTGAAACATCTCTCATACTTACTCTCAAGGAGATAATCCCTAAAATTTTAGAGTACAGCATATTAACAACATTGTCCTATACATCAATGACTCATTTATCCAGAATAGATATCTTAGTAGCAAGTAAGTGCTTAATTCAGTGAGTTTTATGAGAAGTTTTTCCCCATAGGAATCCTTACTGAAAAGCTACACTAGTAAATTATTTAGGAAAGTGCTGAAAGACCAAGAAAATTACTGTGACCTCATCTCAAAACTTTGAGGCTCTGAAGTATCTTCAAGAGCTAATAGGTAAATTTAATCAGCCTCAGAAACACAGATACCATCTGACATCCATGTGCCAGTGCATGTGATTGCTTGAAGCGTGATTAATGGGAATCCATTATGTTAATGTATGTGTGCAATATTTTTATTGGTACAATATTATAACTAAGCTTTTTTTCAACCCTGCAAATCTCTATCCCTTGTCTTTAAAAGACAATCATAATGTAACTGTCACCATTTCTAAATAAGTATAAAAAGGCAAATTCAGTAGAGGCAAATGCAACAACTTTTAGTCAAGCATAGGAGGACATCAGTGAGAATAAGAGAGCTGTCTGAGGCCTCCATTCCACTTATGAACATGCTAAGTGTACTCTACCATCTAGCACCTGGGCCAGTATTGAGATGGGTTCACCGGAGGAAGGAATCAACTTCTATACTTCCATTATCCATACTTGATTTGAAGAATTGAATGTTGAATCTGTTCCATGGCACCCTGGGTCCTGTAGAGAAGCCCTTTGAGGTGTCAAACTAGACCAGTCACAGATTCATGACATCTTCCTGGTTGGCAGTTCTACTTGTATCTCCAAGATTCAAAAGCTTCTCAAGACTTCCTCCATGGGGAAGAATTGAATGAGAGCATCACTCCTGATGAAGTCATTGCTTATGATGCAGCTGTCCAGGCAGGCATCCTGTCTGGAGATAAACCTGAGAATGGTCAAGATCTGCTGTTCTTGGACGTCACTCCTCTTTTCCAGTATTAAAATTGCTGTTGGGGTTATGGCTGTACTCATTAGGTGCAATATTACCACTGCTAATAAGCAGACACAGACCTTCACTACCTACTCCGACACCCAGCCTGGCATACTCATTCAGGTTTACAAAGGTAAGTGTCTCATTACCAAGGAGAATAACTTGCTTAGCAAATTATTATACTTCCTATCCCTTCCCCCTGTGGTATTCCTCAGATTGAAGTCACTTTTGATATAGGTGCCAAAGGCATTCTCCATGTCTCTGCTGTGGTTAAGAGTTCAGGAAAAGAGATTAGCATCACTACCACAAGGGGTATTTGGACAGGGAAGACTTTGAATGTATGCTCCGGACACTGAGAAGTACAAGGCTGAAGATGCGAAGCAAGGCGAAAAGATTTCATCAAAGAATTCGCTTGAATCCTATCTATTCACCATGAAAACAATTGTTGAAGATGAGAAACTTCAAGGCAAGGTTGATGATGAGGGCAAACTGTAGATTCTTGCTTGATAAGTGTAATGAAATTATCAACTGGCTTGGTAAGAACCAGATTGCAGAGAAGGAAGAATTTGAACATCAGCAGAAGGAGGTGGAGAAAGTCTGAACCCCATCATCACTGAGCTGTACCAGAGTGCAGGAGAGTCACAGCAGGAGGGAAGCCTGGAGGCTTCTCTGGAGGCGGAGCTCCTCCTCTTGGTGGAAAGGAGGAAGGAAGTAACATTTAGATAGGGGAAGGAAGTAACATTTCACTTCAAAATGTGGAATGTAACCATGAACAAATGAATGTAAAAATGTACTTTCCACTGTGTTGTGAATAGAAATGCACTGTCTTAAGTAATATTGTATTTAAAATTGGCACCAGAAAATAAATTCTTACTTACAAGTATAGTTGGAATCTGAATGAATTCTTGAATAAATTATAATCTAGGTAAAAGAAGAGCCTTCTAAGAAAACATTCGCTTGTGGATCTGGATTTAGATAGACAATGAATTTACTCTTGGAAGGTAAAAGCTTCTCATCATACAGGGCTTTGAAAAAAGTCATAGGTAACTATGTGAAAATAGTAGAAAATGAATGGTATGTTCATGATAAAATACTTTCTGTTATTCCCCTTTAACTTTATCGCATTTTGTTATCTGTCTTATATAAATTTCACATTTAGAGAAATTCCTTAGAATGTCGGAATTTTAATTGGCTCCATCTTGGCCATCCAGAGAGATCTATCAAAGCCTGTCACAGCTTTGAGGCTATTTTCTAGGGATCCACTCTTCTGGGTCAGAAACCTCAGGGAGACCCACTGAACTCTGTGTTAGTTCACAGGCTTCTAATTTCTAATTTACTTGAAAAGAAAATAAAGGAATTCAATGCCTGTCCTGTGATGAATATAAAAGTAAATTTGATTCTGTCATTCTCTGAACCACTTGAATTCCACTGTCCACTCAGGGGCACAGTCAACTTTCCTTGGGTCTCAGATCCCTCCAGGGCAGTACAAAGCATAGCCCAGACAAGAGCTCTGCTGGTTGGTCTGTGCCACAGTGACATTTACTCCCAGAGAAAAAAGAGGAAATTCTTGGATTTACTGAAAATATCCCAGTCAGTCTTCCGATACCACCTGAGCAGATATAAGTCAACGAGGTCTTTTGTTTTGTGTACTTTTGTGTAGTAACTATTATCATCGATCCTGCTCCACGTATCTCTTTTTGGTATCATAATTTTCTATTTTCTGTTGGAATTTTCAACTTATTTTGCCTTCTTATTAAGAAACAAACAAAAAACAACCATGTAATAAAAGCTCTGTTTCTCAATCACCATGTATCCCAATCTCCTATTTTATCAATTTTTGTCTGTTCACTAATGAAATAACTATCTACATTTGATTCTCACTTACATTTTCGGCATAGTCTGTGTTTCTGTATTTCTCATTCCATTACAACGTTCTCTAGTCATATCCATACCGTAAAAGTAAAAGCACGTGTTTCCGTCACCATTTCACCAAGTATCAAGTTAAGCCATTGGGAAACTGCCTACACGCTTACTGGTTCTATAACTGGGGCCTCAATTATCCCACAAGTAAAATGCGGTGATAATAACATTTGCTTTCCTTGGTGTGGTAGTGACAATCGAATTATTTAGTCTGGGTGTAGGACTACCAGTGTCCGGCTCAACAAGCGTAAGTTAACTCCCAGCATTTCCCTTTCCTGGGATTAAAATGGGAGGTTATGACACTTCCTTCCATGTGGGAATGAAACTGTGAGGTGAAGAGCCTTACGCAGTGTAAACTGTATACAGCAGATACTCTAAATATTCAGGAAAACTGAGCTATTTTCAAGCTCTCAAAATAGTAAGTCTCGATCACACCCACTGTTGTTATTGTTACTATTATTTTTATCTCTTGTTTCTCAGGCTGTTTCTTAGCAATTGCTTTTGCTGTCTCTTATTCTCTATTCATGCCATAGCTGTGGGTCCCCAAGCAGCTACTCTACCAATTCTGTATCTTTTCTCTGTACACCTATTCCAAACCCCTGGTTTCAACTTCACCAGACACATGACTACTCTGAAATTCTCTACTTACATACCATTTAAGTAGAGACTTTGGGGCACCTCATGCAGAGACTTTGGGGCACCTCAGCTTGAACGCCTCTCAAGCGCTTCGCATTCAGACTGTGAACACCATCATCTTTACTACAAGCTCGTTTCCCTCTGCCTGTGAATCCCATTCCCGTGCCTGCATATTTTCAAAATAAAACCTTGGAAATTAATTTTCTAACCTCTTTATTACGTCTCCCATAGATCTAATCTATATCTAATACCTGTGTATTAGACTATGTTGATAGCCCTTAGATTTATTCTTACTCTTTCCTTCCCATTTCATGATTTCTTTGGATTACAGTTGTAAGATTCTAACTTCCTGTAGGCTGGTTTAGCTTCAATCCGTCTACAACAAATGCTATCTGAATGATCTTCTTTCCCCTGATGAGAGATATTCAATGGCACTTTAGGGATGCAATTCAAAACTTTTAATTTGTTACACAAAGCCCATCATGATTTTTATCTCTTTCTCTAATTATCTTTTCTTCAGTCATATAGGACTTCTTGATTTTTATCTAAATGTCTCATGCCATCTCTCCAGGCTTTCTCTATACTAATTTGTATCTCTTTTCTGGATTGTACACACTCTCATATAGCTAATTTGTAGTCAGCCTTCAGATGTCACTGATGTCTTGGTCAGACATCCCAGTTTTATTCAAAAGTGCCATTCATATCTAGGATTACTTGGAGTATAGAAAATCCTATACTAAAATGTAACTATCACTATTATCTTTTTCTAATGAAAAAAGGACGAAGATTTATCTCCTGCCATTATTCCTCCCACTATCTCTACTTCATACCCCAGCCGACGGGCCTCCTGCCTGTTTCTCAGTCTCCTCAGACAGGCTCTTCCCCTGGGATAATGGTACTGCTTTCTCCTCCTGCCAGATAAACTCAGTCCCCACCCCCTTACCCCTTCCCACTTGCTCACTGACACCTGCCACGTCCACTCTATTTAAGATAGAAACTACCCTTTCCCCATAGGTCTACCCACCTCATCTTATCAATCCCCATAACATTATATAATTTACTTATTAGTTCTATAGGCTATATCCTCCCAAATAATGTAAACATGAGTGAAGGGCCATTTGTTTGCATTGTTCTCTGTTGTATCACTGGCACCTAGAACAAAAAGTACACCTAACAAATACTTAGCAAGTGATGGTCAGAAGGCATGATCAATTATTCTTTTTTTGGCAATATAGTGCCAAACTTACAATAGGTGCCTACTATGTGTTTGTAGAGTTAACAATAAATTAAAAAAATTAAGCAGTTTAATATGAACAAATAAATTCAATGCATGAGATTTAAAATTAAATAATTGAGTCCTTAAAATTAGAGGAAAAATTCACCCATCATGGCAAGGTTGAAAAATAGTCAGCCTTGTGAGTTCAGCTATATTCTAGTTTGATCACCTGAAAATTAAGCTGTGACCAACTTAATTTTGCTACGGAAAAGGATAAACTATTTTCCACTTTTCCTCCTATCAAAACTTTAAGGACAAACTGTAGGGACTTTTACTCAATTACCCCTGAAAAGGATGAAATATTAAACACTAAAGAAACACCATACATGTCTTGTACAGCTCACTGAACTAACACATCGGTCAGAGCAGAGTAACTTTCTATTATATGTTCAGATCATACTGTGATTGGGGGTTGATTGAGAAGGGATGGTTAGTGTGACGAGCAGTAAGATGAAGATCTATTTATATCAACCCCATGCTCAGGGCCAGCTTTGCACAGAATGACAAATAGAGACGCTTTGTATCAGCTACAGTTCAGAAAGCCTCCTATTGCATTCATTGTGCATAGTGCACCCAAAGCTTGAGAGTTGAGGAATAAAGTATTACCAAGTGCCAGCTGCAAAAGCCATCTGCAAAATCTCTTCACCTTGCACAGGGATGAAAACTCAATGACCTATTCGGAAGACTGTACCTTTCCTGAATCTCCACGGAAGATTCTTAAATATTTACTGTTTCAATAATTAGTGAAGACTATAAATTTTGAAGTCAAAACAATTATTAATATTGTAGGGTTACCATGATTTAAATAAAATCTCTAGAAAAAAAATCTCTAATAAATTTTTTGGCTCTGATACAATTTGGTTTTATGTTGGTATAAATAATTTTCAGCTGTTTATATTTCTAATAATGATTTTATTTTTGCTGCTTGATAAAATAAAAACAAGCTTGGGAGATTAGAATGACAGAAGAGGCAAAGGATAGGGATTTTATTTAATTTCTCGAAGTAAAGGAGGACCCTACATAAGTGCATAAAGAGAGAGCCCAGTCTTGCAGTAAAGATGTGATCAATGATCGGGTGGAGGGCACAAGTCCCCAGGTCTTCTCAGAGTTCCTTACTGAGCATGAGAAAGGCTATGCCCATTTAAACATTCTGTGCCTCATTTTCTTCATTTTTGAAATGAAGATTAAATACACAGATAATCAACATTTATTAAATCCTAATATCTGTTTTGTATTACCTCTCACATCATTACTTTATATACTAACTTCCATTTATTCTTTGATAGAGTGATAAGAAGGGCAAGATAGACTCTCAAGATGCCAAGGATGGTCCAACTGACAGATCTCTTAAGTAGGGGAGCAGGTTCACATCACACCTCACTCTGTTTGCCATGCCTTTAGGCACAGTAATATTACTGCCTTGAGATCCTGCACACAGTGGATATGAAAACAAATGAAGTTCATTTTAATACGTGAATCGAAAACTGAAATTCATCATTGAAAACAGACACTATCTTAATAATTATTTATTAGGCAACTAATATACACCCAGCTCTATTGTTACTGAACCCACAAAGGCATTCTGGCCTAGACCTGACCATTGCCCAGAAAGTCAATTACTGAGACAATAAGGATTGTCAAGGAAAAAAGAAAATTTATTATAGGTGCTATCACCTGGGAGATGAGAGAATTGCCTCTAAATTCATCTCTCTGACCAATTGGGGGAAGGAGTTTTTAATAAGGAATCCAGAAAAGTAGTTACCTGTAATGGGGCAGATTGCATTGAAACCAGCAGGAAGTCTGATTTAAAGGTCATAGGTTAGTGGTGGATGGTAAGACTTGGCAGGCAACAGGTCTCGTTCAGAAGTCAGAGAACGTGATGGATGGTGAGGCTTGGCATTGTTATCCTGGAAAGGATCTGCTATTTCTAGGTGACAACTCAAAAGGTTAAAGGGTATGTTAAACAGAAAAATGATAGTGTTCTGACCATTAGCCTGGGATTTCAAAGCATAAGAAAGTTACAAACAAAATGCGTATGGCAGGGGTGTCATTTTGTGTTTGTTTATAGAGCTGATTATACTTTGTTGAAGGATGCTGTAAGAATAAAGTACACTACTTGGTCCCATCCATAATGAGTTTAGAATATATTATACGCTCAGTATATAATAATTATCCTGGAGTTTATAATCATTATATAGTAAAAATTACCTAACGTAAGAAGCCAATGCTCTTAGGAGCTCGAAACCAAGATCAGGCTCTGGTTATCAAAAGCTAAATGAATTCGTTGGGAAGTATTTGACAGATTACTTACTTATATATAAAATAACAGATATTAGAACAAGGAGCAAGACAAGCCGTGATAGTCCAGAGTGTTCTCTATAGCATCGTTCAAATCGGCCCATCAGCTCCAATCATTCTCTGGGCCCCTGTGCTGAATAATAAAATTCCTAGGGGAGAGTCTGGTCAGCCCAGTTTGAGTGCATGCTGCCCCCTTGGCCAAAGCAGCACAGGTCTTAAAAGTCCCACCATGACTTCATGCAATATAGGACAATCAGAGTGCTGCTACCATTAAAAAGGGAAATTAATCATTGGCAGGAAAAAGTAAAAATGATCGCTCTAAGAAGAAAATCAATGCTATGGTCGGAATGTTTGTGTCTCGCCAAAATTCATATGTTAAAATCCTAAACCCCGAGGTGATAATATTCAGATATGAGGTCTTTGGGAAGATGATTAGGTCATGAAGAGTGAGCCCCCATGAGTGGAACAAATGTCCTTATAATAGAGGCCCAGGAGAGCATATTCAGCTTTTCCACCGTGTAAGGGCACAGTTGGAAGATGCGGTCTGTGGGGATCACGCCTATAATTTATCCTATTTGGGTACATGTAAAAAAAAAAAGAAGTCAGTGTCATTCATAATGGAAAAAATCCTCATTAAAAGGACATGAAGATTCCCCCCCCCCCCAAAAAAAAGAATATAAATTCTTCAAGCATAACAGTTGCCTAGGGTGATACCCAGGAATCTTCATGTCTTAACGGATTCCCTTGGTGATTGTTATGCAGACACTTGTTTTGGGGTTTGCACACCAGTGTGCATTTCCTCAGCCATTTTATCTCAGGCTCTGGGCCATTCAGTAACATCTCTGTTCCCCACCTGCGTCTATCATCCTCCAGGTTCCGATGCAGGGCTCATGGTCCGTAGACCCTGCTCTGGTGGCAGTGGGAATTACTGGGGCTCTTCTGTTGGAGGTTAACAGTTGATTCTTGGGTGGCTTCTGGCTCTTCACAGAGTGACCTCATTACTTGGTACTCAGCAGCTTCCACACCTGTATATATTGTCTTCACCGACATCAACCAGCACACCATGATTTTGTTCACACTCTTATTTCATCTCTTTATTAACATAGATCACTTTCTTTTAGGTACCATTGATAAATTGGATGGATAATAATACCACCATTAATAATACCATACCGTTGATGCTGTTCAGAAAAATGACATATCGAGTAGTAGGTAGTTTTGAAATTGTTATTGTTTTATAAACTCTGGTCTTTCAATTCTATTTTCTTGTTTGGAAAAAATTATGAAATTGTCATTTTTTTGTAGATAGAATATGGTTGAATATCAGCGATTTTGTATAACTCACCTAAATAATAGCACGGGTATCTCCACCAGTGGCATTTGGGAGGAAAATTTGTCTCTTTTCTACCACTAACAACTGATCTTCCTGTTGGACACTTTAGAGAAGAAAGTATTTCGCTTTCTCTAAAGAAGAAAGTGGTTTGGAAACAGAGTTTTCTTAAGCATTTGATTGATGTTAGTATTACTATTACAGGATTCATAGTTCCTGGATTTTTAAAATTTCTTCTGAATTAGAAGATAATAAGGAAGCCCGACAGAGTACAAATTTGGTTCAGTATAAGAAAATTATTATATACAGAATGGACATGATTCTTCCTACATCAGAGACATTCTTCCCCCGACAAAAGCTCTGCCTTAAGTCCTTAAGACACTTCATTTATATGGTGTATTTAAGAATTAGTTTTTAGATCATTAACTACTTGGGGGATTAATCTAGAAAGAAAATGGAAATAATGTAATCCATTGAGGATTAATCTGAAAATAAGGTTAAGTATCTCTGAAATCCTAGACTCAGCCAGTGGAAAAATGGTGAGTTTATGAAACCACTCCAATGATGAAGAATTTTTTTGTTATATAATTGCTATGTAGATTCAAGGGGTCCTGAACTCACTTTATTTTCCTGGGAGAAGACTTATTATAATGAAGTTACTGTTTGTGCTTTCCTGAACCTTTCTCCTTCCTTCTAAATTTTCCTATGTTTTTTTCTTTTTAAGGTTCCCACAGCTGGATTATCTTCTAGGGCAGATTGTCACCCATGGCAGTAAAACTTGTTTCCTGGAGGTCAGGGTGAGTTTATGTGGATTTCTACCTGATTTATTATCCCATTTGACTTAGGTCTGAAATTGCCTGTCAAATGTTGTTTAATACTTCCTGCTGCTCAAAGCAAATAGCTGGTGGTGGTGTTTTGTAAATGACACTATCAATGAAACAAGTGAATGAAAACGAATTCTCATCTGAAAGCTTAATTTAATTTTGGCCTTTGTAAGATGTGAAGAATATATTCAAATCCTGATGGAAACTTCAAGTTCAAGCAACATTATTTTGTTAGCGATTTTAAGTTTGTGAAGTGTGTCTATGATAGACATCTCTTTCTTAGTGGTAATTAATTTTCCGTGACAAAAGGTATCGTGTCATTTTTAACATGTTTAGTAATAGCAACAGAAAGACATGGGACGGGAGGCTGAAGTCGTATTTGGGGGCTTGCTTTAAAATTTGAGGATGTTCTTGAAAACTGAAGTTCTGAGAAAAGATCAGATTGGCAGGAGAAAAGCTAATTCAGTGAAAATAGAGACTATTAAATTAAGAGCAGAAGCTTTAGTGAACAGCCAAGGAAGCTACAGAAAGTTTAAAACATTTGAGAGTGTTTCTGAGGGCTGTCCATATGGCACTTTGTGTAAATTAGACAAAGGCACCCCTTCCACAAGACATTTTCCTTCCATCTGATGGAAAATTGTTGAACTACACTGATATTTAGAACAAGGCACTTTATTGCCATATGCTGGAAAGTTGTAATATAAACAATCAAATTACATCTTTAAATCATTGAAGTTTTAATAAAAATACAAACAATTCTCAAATGATGGAGATGCTCATGATGACACTGGTGCCTCCTGAAATGGGGTGGTCTTGTGCAGTCCACAACATGAACAACCTGCAGGCCGGCTCTGCTGTGTTGGAATTCCACTGGTGGTAGACTCTAAGGAAGGGGGGCTTTACAATTTTTTTTAATATACATATTTAGGGGGCAGAAGTATAGTTTTGTTATAGGGGCATTTGGCATAGCAATGAGATCTGGGCTTTTAGTGTATCTTTTTATTAAGGTCTGGTCATAGGTGACAGAATGGAAAAATAAGAGTTTGAGGTATAGCTTTGATTAGAAACTTGAGTGGCTTCAAAGAAACTTATCAGATGCATAGTAGTTATAGTTTTGGGACTTGAATGGGGTAGTGTGAGCTTTTCAGGGGTACAATTAGAAAAGAAAAACCTAAACCGTGTTTTAAACCAAATTTATAGGTGAGTTTCTGCCACGTAGTGACATACAGCATGTACTTTCAGATTCCCTACACGTTAATAAAGTAACCTTTAGTCTATAGACTGCTACTGGAATTTTTCCCTCCATAAAGGGAGCTGCTTTCAGAATGTTGAGGACATTAGTAATGGATGGCTCTTTGTTACTTAGGAATTTTTATAGTTAATTTTCTGATGGAACAAAAGCTATTACATTGGCATTGCTGTATATTTGATTGATGTTGGTTATAAAAAACAGGCTAAGGGGGATGCAACAATACTCTGGAACCTGATATAGGACTGCCAGTGGGGTTTGTGACCAGGGACTGGAAAATTATCAAAGAAAGAAGAAAAGATATGGAAGAAGACCTCCTGCAGTTCAGCTGGGTGGCAGCTATGGTGGGCACGGGATCTGGAGTCATGAGTGGAGGTGGGGGATATGTAGGGGTGCTGAGGATAGTGGTGCCACTGGGATGTCTGGATAGCTGAGGTGGAGGGCTGGAAGCAGCCACGGTGGTGCTGAGGATACACGAGAAGGAAGACGTGACAGCTGGAAAAGATGCCAGGCCATTGACACAAAGTGTATGGCCTAAGAAAAAGCTTTTGCTTCCTCAGGTGCTGGGTACAGAATTGACCAGAGGGAAATTGAAGGGGTTGCTTCTTTTTGTGACGCGAAGGTTGTTTTTTTACTGTATCATGGATAAATGATACATGTATACAGTGGGGGATTTGATTTCTCTGAATAAAGAATCAGAGAAACATGATTAAAAAGAAACCCATTGGTGAGATTTAGGGTGAAAGGCCCTGGTGTTATTGGGATCTGAAATCTCCCCTCACCAACACACAAATGATCTGTGTTTTGAAAAAAGAAATAATGTAGGCTTTTATTTTTTCATGAGTGGAGGAGACAGAAGGAAAAGGGGACATGGATAAGGAAAGTTTGTATTATTCAATTTCCCCCACAGATAGTTACATAGCTGTCTGCTTTACATTATGGATTTTTTTCTTGGAGACAAAGTCTTGCTCTGTTGCCCAGGCTGGAGTGCACTGGCATGATCATAGCTCACAGAAACTTCAAATTCCTGGGCTCATGCATCCCACGTAGTTGGGACTACAAGTATGTGTTACCATGTCCAGCTAATTTAAAAAGAAAAACAAAAAACCTTTTTTTAGAGATGGCCTCTCACTTGTTGCCTAGACTGATCTTATATTCCCAGCCTAAAATGATCCCCTCACCATGGCCTCCCAAAATCCTGAGACTGCATGCGTGAGCCACTGTATCTGGCCTGCTTTGTGGGTACTATGTCTGATTTTTTTTGGAGGGGGTGGAATGCCAAGGAAAGAGACTATGAAGACATTTTGGATCTGATGTTTGGCACTGGTGATTTTGAGCTCATAATTTTGCGTTTCATTTTTCCTTACCTTTCAGTAGAGAGAATGATATTTGCTATTAGAAAACACTGAGGGATATTTGAGAAAGCACCTGCTTAATGAATGTTAAAATGAGACAGAATGATAGATTGGATGATGAGCTGGTGTTCTCACTGCATGAATCTCGTATTATAATTTTTGGATTGAAATATTTTATCACTGTATGATTCAAATAATTGTCCTGATTATTTTTAAGAAGAGAGCCTTGATTGTGATTATATAAAGATTTTTATATTCTGCAGCAAGAGAGATTCAGACATAGAATAGCTTTTTAAAGAGGGAAGTTGGTAGGTTGTCCTGCCATGGAGGCTGTTGGGTTAGATACATGGCACTGTGTGCTGAATGGAGCAGGATGACCTGATACCAGGTCTGGTAATGACGACTCCCACCTAGTGAGTGCTCTTTGCTCAGCGCTGTGCTGTGCCTGGAACACTCATCATCTCATTTGCTCCTAATGATGCCCTGTGAGGCAAGTGTTGCCACAACGCCTCACCATTCAGCTCTGAGAGGTGAACGATGGAGCTTGGGGTGGCAGCCAGACATGCCCTTAACCACTAGGATTTCCTACCTCCTTGGACCTGGACTGGCTCCACTCTTAAAGGTATTTCTAATTTCTCAAACTCTAGACCAGCCTATCTCATTGCTCAGACGCCTTTAAAATTGAGTGGTAATTCTATCATTAGAAGGTACCAGCTGAACCAGGTCAGAGGCATCCTAGGAATAAACTGGTGCCACATAATGAGATGTGAGGGAATTAATTGGTTACTGTTTGTTTCCCAGAGATTAGAGATTTTTAAAGGCTATATATAATTTTTTCTACCAGAGAGGGTCCTGTGATTCTGAAATATCTAAATGACTAAAGTATCCTCAGATATAGAAGATGTAAAGAAACCTGACAGTGTTTCATCTGTATCTTATTTTCTGCTTTAAAATGATCCTTAAGAATAGATTAGAAGCACCAGGGTCTCAGAGTCCAGTTTTGAGAGAGGGGGAGGTTCATCTTTTCTGCCTAATCTATCTTTTTCCTTAGGCAGAAAACACAGGAGATGAAAAGACCAACTGTGTTTTAATATTTAAATCCATAGATCCAGAGCCCAGAATTTTCGGGTATTGGTTGTTGGGGGAAGGGGATGCAGATTTAGTAAATGCCACATGGGCAATTCTGTTAAGATGATAGAAACCATATAAGCTGCTTTGTTGTCTGTTTTCAAATGATGCATAAGACTGTGCAATTTTCTGTGTGCTCGCTCTCCTGTGTATTAATGTATTATCATCTAGCTGCCGTAGTGAGGACTTAAGCCTGGGGTCTGACATGAGGCCAGATTTTATTAAACTAGGTCACCAGGGCACACATGGGGTGCTGGGTCATGCTGGCATGGTGTCATCTTTGGCAGTTAAATAGGTAAGCATGCCAGTAGGCAAACGAAATGACTTTGTTTCCGCTATCAGAAGCAGATAGCAGGGGACTGTGTCATATTTGAGGACACGTCCACTTAACGATGAATTGCAACGAGAACCCTGGAAAAGGGCCTGTGATACTCATGTTGTGTCAAAGGAGTTCATCCTATTTGAAATTATCACGGAAATTCCAGAAGAATTCTAAATGAATGGGTAATTATTCAAGTGTTGTGTTAGTGCTTCTACCTGCACATTTTGAGTACAATGTGGATTTTTCTTCCTGTCCTGGTAGAAGCACTGAGAATCTGAGTGACGCCTGCCATTTGGCAGTGATTTCCTGGGGCAGGAGCCTGGGACTTTGCATAGGGAGATCAGTTAGAGAGCCATTGTTAGTTCTTCTTTTGAAGGTTTAGTTTGGTTCTGTCCAATGATAGGAAAATGAATTAAATGGCTTTTTAAAAAATGTCTTTTCGAGATGTGCTTTTGCCTGAAAGGGATTTTGTATTTAATTTTTCATCCTATTTATGTGGTTGTTATTCATGTGCTTCGTGTCCTGATTTTTAAAATGTTGTATGTTTCTCTGTGTGTGTGCGCGCGTGTTTAATGTTCAGTTGGGGATATTCCTTGTAGATGGTAGGAGGGCAGGAATAGCCATTTCAGAAGTAGTTGTGGACCCTAGGTGGCTTGGGGAGCAGCCCTGGCACATGGGGAGGCAGGCAGGGGTCTGGCACGTTTTCTGATCTCGAAATCTTGTTCTTGTAGGTTCCACTCATTGCTGTTACAGAATAGAAACTTTACAATGGCAGGGATTTTGTCTATTTAGTCACTGCTATTTTCCTAGCACTTTGCCCAATACATATTGGGTGCTTGGTATTTCTAGAATGACTGAGCAACTTTAAAACTTGTGGCTGTGGGAAGCAAAATTCTTCTTTCATGTCAGTTGGAGGAAAACAGGAAGATTTACATAGATTTTCTTTTATTTATTCAGCAGCACGGAGACATATTGAGAGAGCAAGGGAGCACTTCATTTAAGAATCTAGAGGGGAAAAAAGATCTTTATTCATGGCATATACTCCTAACTTATTAAACAGAAGGACTCACTTTGTAGTGGAGGCCCCAGATAAATGTGGTTTCTCCTTTTACAAGCCAGCACCTGGTTCATAAGCAAACTATGAGGAAGGATGATGTGGAATTTGGTGGATCTCTGGGTCATGTAGTGGCTCTAGCATTTTTCAGTGTGTGACCTCTCTTATAGAACAATTTCCTTATCTTAAAATGGGCTGGGACCTGGCCTGTAGCTCAGCAAGGATTTAATGAAATGACAAGGGAGAGCACCCAGTGATAAAGTGGTGCTTGGCATATAGTGAATGTTGCCCTTCTATTCTGCAAGAAGTTGTCTTTTAAAGTCTTCTTAATAAATTAACAGTATTAGACTTGCTAACTTACTGCTTTTTTCTTTCTTTCTTTCTTTTTTTTTTAATAAAAAGACATGGTTACTCTTCCTTCAGAATATGATATATTAGACAGTGTCCTATAAGAATGTAGAACTGGGGCATTGCCTATGGCTCTGTGGGTAGGGTGCCAGCCCCATATACTGAGGGTGGCAGGTTCAAACCTGGCCCTGGCCCAACTGCAACAAAAAATAGCCAGGTGTTATGGCCTGTGGTCCCAGCTACTTGGGAGGCTGAGACAGGAGAATTGCCTAAGCCTAGGAGTTAGAGGTTGCTGTGAGCTGTGACATTATGGTACTCTACCGAGGGCAACAAAGTGATACTCTGTCTCTAAAAAAAAAAAAAGAAAAAGAAAAGAATGTAGAGCTGCTTGAGTTAAGATTTGGCATTGTGGAACATGTTTAGGCCTTTATATAACTGGCCTGATCTGAACTAGTTTGTTAATGGAATCGTCATTCTTAAATATGGAAGCCATGTAAGAGACCATGGGGAAATCTAACCTACATTTTTGAGGTCTGCCAATCCAGGGCAGCTTTCTCTTCACAGCTTAATGTAAAGAAATAGTCATTCTCTGTATAACCAAAATACCTGAAAGAATTATGTTGCAAATACTCAGATAATTAGAAATTCTAAGATGCACTTCAGTTCACTTGAGCATTTTAACATCCACCAGGACATACAGATACACTTCTGAGTTCATCAAGTCAAAAGCTATCTGTGTCCTTTAAATATTTTAGTTATGTTTCCTTCTTTCCTGTTTAGAGGAAATTAATTATCTGGGCAGGTTAATCTCTACAGACTATTACAAATGTGCAAATAGTATGCCACTTACAGTGCATTTTTAATAGACCGCTTGTCAGAAGAACTCAGGTTTCCTTCTGCATCACCTAAAAGCCGTTCCTGTCATGCATTCAACAAGCAAAACAGCCTTTGATTTGTTAAGAAGATGCACACTTAACAAAACAAATGATTTTTTAAAATTAAAATCTCAAAAAATAATTTACTATGAAAAGCTATTCTTTTGATATTTTCTGCATTATAAAACAGGGAGTTCATAACATCATACCAAGTATGCAGATGAGATATTTTAGAGGGAGAAGTAGATAATAAATACATCTTAAACAGAAGCATTAATATAACTTCATAAAATAAAAGCTGAATAATTGGGTAAGTGATTTATTATATAATTTTATATTAATGAAAGACTTAGTGGGCAGGCAGGTAACCAGTAGTTACATGCAAAGTGTCTTAGATTTTTAACATATTTAAGAGTGATGTGAAGAGTTTTTTAAAAATGCAAATTTATGGGCCAAACCAGAGATTTTAATTTAGTAAACTGGGAAACTGAGATGGAGCCTAGGAATCTGTAAATTATTAAACACCTCAGTGACTGATAAAAGATAAGAGGCTACTGTGGATTCAAACTTGGCCACACTGATTTGAACTGGACAAGTAGGAGGATGAATAGAGGCAAGACCAAGCCAAGATGCTTTGGCTTAGATAAAATGGCTCAGAGCAGAAAAGGCCTCCAGTATCAATCAAGCTCAAAAAATATCCAGGGATTAGAATCTTGAAAGTGAGGTTTCAGAAAAGGGGAATAATACAATAGCGATTTTTACGGGAATATTGATTTGATAGTATGTACTGTAAGCTGGAAAGCCAGTGAAAAGATTCGGAATGAGGTGTTGAAGGTGGGTATTAGGAGGAGGTATTTACTGTAGAAAATAAAATGCCAGAAGATATTGAATTTCCTTCATATACCTAAGGACAGGTAGTCAGAGTTAAATATATTATAAAATACCCACTACACTCATAACAACACTAACGTCAATAATAACAATAACAAGAATAAAGTAATTTTCCACAGGTTTCTCAGCTGTTTCCTTTCGTCACTCTTGGCACTCACAGGAGCTTAGCAGCTGTTTGTGTTGCTTTCTTTTAATGGGGTTTTGAGGACAACATTTTCTTTACTTTCATGCTGAAACGACTTTGAAAGATCAAAGTGTTTGATACCCAGAACTTTATTCAGTTCTTCCTGAAGCTTTGGCTCACTTTGTTTCTTTTTAGTGAGCTGAGAATGGCATTTCTGACACCTCGGATTTGTCAATGGGAGGGAAGAGGGAGAAGGGTGACTGGTCCAAAGGCAAAGGCAGGAGGATTCCTAAGGAAGGTGCTCAGGGGGAATATTAGACCTAGGGTAGCATTTAGAGACACTAAGGGAAACTTGAAATCTTCAAGACTTTTTGGTTTTTCAACTGTCCCCCTGTCCACTCTTTCCACTGTGTCTTCTGACTTGTCACTGCTCTGGCCAATTGGTCAGGGAGTTAGCAGGGTGGTTTTGCAGCGAAGGCCTCATTTTCTTCCCTGTATGGTCTGGTTTCTCTGTCTGTGACTCTCTCGTTAGCATCTTCCACACTTTCTTCCATTCTCCTGGGTGGTCTAAATCTCTCCCCAGGGCCTGGTGGGAGGAAACCACACAACAGCCCCGAAGACTGATGCCACGTTGGAGTCACACTTTCTAATGCTAGGTGGGCCATGGAGAGCTGCAGCCTCTGGGTACCTGTCATTTGAGAGCTCAGCCTTGGGAGGAGAGTGGGCAGGGGAGGGAGGAGAGTCACTAGGCCTGCTCACTAAGGCAGACTGGCTTTTACTTGGGCTTTCTGCCTCCAGCAGGCTCAGCGCACCCTGATATGATAATACCTCCTCTGCATACCTTTACCTACAGGATAATGTCCCATCCTTTGGCTGGAATACAGACCTTTCATGTTGTGTGCAGGAGGGACCTGCAACACAGTGGACAGAGAATTCCCCAAGTGGGGGACTTTATCAACGCCTGGTCCAGAGATGAAGGGAGAAACAATGTGGGAAATTTCTATGCAGTTTCTGTGAGAAAATCTGCTGAGACCTGGAGAGACAGACATAGCATCAGCCTACACCAAGGCAGATAGGTGTCACTCCAAACCGAATTCTCAAGAGTTTTTATTACGATTTTAGGGTGTGTGTTTACAGAATGAAGGAGTAGTCTTATGACTCAGTCATGAGAGGGGTCTTATAAAAATGTCATCAGGGTGGATGGACTAAATCATAGAACAGTTCTCAAGGGCAGAACTAAGTAAGTAACAAAGTTGCTTTAGGGGCTGGGAGAGGAAAGTTTCAGTTATGGTTATAGCATTCAGGCTAGGTTATCTTGGCTCAAGGGAGATTTTTAATCCCCTTTCGGCTCTGCTGATATCCTGTCTCCACTAAGATGCTGAATTTTACTTGGATGTCCCCAAACTAATCTTCTGTCTATACAGGCAAACTTTCTGACACCCCTCACCACCGTAGCCATGCTAAGCAGTGGGTGACAGTGGGGGACTTAGGCCCAGGGATATTCCTGCTGGGGTCCTCTGGAATGTCCTCCTTCACTATATTTCTACACACACCTTCATATACTCCATGTTTTATACATGTTTCCTGCTACCTATTACTTTTATATTTTAGGCATATAAATGTCTGTTGAATGCCTGTTTTGTGCTAGTCACTGTGCCAGGTGCTGAGGATATAAAATGGAATAAAATTTGGTTTCTGAAATCTAAGAATGTACCATCTACTGGGTAGCCCTAGATATAAATAATTTCAAAAATACAGTTTAAAAGATGTTAACAGGGATGCACAGAGATGGGACTCTCAAGCCCCTTTCTCCATCCTTCTTAGGCTGCTCACAGTTGATCTGTTTGGGAGTCAGTCAGTATTGGTTTGATGTAGGTATTATATATCTATAATACTGTATGATAACTGCTATTTTGAAAAATAATTTTAGAGGGTGGTGCCTGTGGCTCAAAGAAGTAGAGCACTGGCCCTGTATACTGGAGGTGGTGGGTTCAAACCCAGCCCTGGCCAAAAACTGCAAAAAAAAAAAAAAGTAATAATAATAATTTTAGATACTATCAGAACAATAATAATCAAAACGATTAAGTTATACAGTTGTCCCTCTGGATATGAGGGCTAATCAAAACTGTGCACAGTCAAGTCAGCCCTTCTTATCTGTGGATTTCACATCCTGCAAATGTAATTTTGATCTGCAAAATCAAAATGGTAATAAAGAAAATATCACTTGAGGATTTTTTTAGGGCATGTTCTTTGGATTCTAGTCCCACCCTCTTTCCTGCTTTTTTTTTGGCTGGGGCTGGGTTTGAACCTGTCACCTCCGGCATATGGGGCTGATGCCCTACTCCTTTGAGCCACAGGCACTGCCCTCTTTCTGCTTTTGATGAGAGAATATTTTTGGACTGAATGGTCTAGATCTCAGCCTGGGGTGATTTTACCCACTCTTCCTGGGACATTCAGCAGTGTCTGGAGACACTTTTGGTTGTCACAGCTGGGGAGGTGCTATTAGCATCTACTGGGTAAGCTGATTCTCCTGTGATGCATGAGACAGTCCCCTCCAGTTTTCTGACCCCAAACATCATTACTGCTGTGGTTGAGAAACTGTGGTTGGGATAAATAGCCTATATTGCTCATAAGAATTTTATAATATCCAAAATCACATGTGCCCATAAAGACATAAAAAAGATGATTTTGAGCAAAAAGGGGGTGGAGGGCGAGGTGGGAGGGAGAAGGATGGTAATGGTTTTTCACTGTCGGCCTCTTATTTTATTTTGGCTTTTGCTGCATGTTCTTTTATAACAAGCTAGATTTTATTATTTCTTCCATAAGATAAATGGTTTTGATTATTGCTCAGTATATTTTCAGAACTTTACTAATGTACCTAATGTCTAGCACAGACCCTGTAACAGTCCACGATGAATATTCATTTTCTGGATGGGTGCATAAATGCATGTATTCCCGGAGACAGTAGCGTTTATTTGTTTCCCAAATACCTTCCTTGTACTTTCCCCATTTGCTAAATGGAAAATGTGCTGCCAGAGTTTATGAGTCATTTCAAAGATTCAAAATGAGTGTTAGGTCAGTAAAAATAAGACACCTGGCTCTCCAAAAGGGAGACGCTAGGAAGAAACCGACTCTAGTATCAGCTTGTGTGGGGAGCTGAACAGGCAGAAACACGGCAGAAGTTCATAAAAAGCTCACTTGGGCAAGAGCCACTGAGGAATATGCTCTAAGCAAACAGCTGCACCAAAAAGCAAACTCAACACAAACTACAATAGGAAAACAAGTGGGCATAACACATGGTCTTTAGAGGGAGTTGAAGCTCAGCTGACTGGCAGCGCTACCTGTGGCCAGGAGCACAGACTGTGGTCTAATGAGAGCCAGCTTAGACAGCGCCTTGCATTGCCCTGTGGTCACCATCTGGGCTGGTTCTGCTGGGAAAAGCTGGGCACCTGACTCTTCTCAATTTCCCTCCTACAGTTTTCCTGTGTGAACCTGTGCTCTGGCCAGACTTCACTGCTTCTCCTCTGAACATGCCTTGTGCTGTTGCTGTCTGATTGCCTGTGACATTTTTTCGTCTGAGGATGTGGTTTTCTGTCCTCACTACCTCTGAGTTTTCTTTGATAAGACTCAAGTCACATTCTATACCTTTTATGAAACCCTTCCAAAGCTTTTTTATGTTGGAAGTCTTTAATAATCTAATTCTTCCCTCTCTTACTCCCTCCAAATTCCGGAAGCATCTTGCAGTTGTGGTTTACCAGAATTCATTCCCTAAGAATCTCAGATGCTTCAGAACAGGTAATTGGGGATAAATTCTTATTTTTTATGCTCATTGGAACAGGTGCTAAGGATTGGAGAGCATCTCCCTTTAGTCCAGCAGGGGCCCATGGGATGGACACCTACCATGGTCTGTACACAGCACCCTGCGCTGCCTGTTTGCTTAAGATGTGAGTGAATATTCTGACGATACCTACCTGGACAAAACAAAACATCTGAAGGAGTGCCTCTATCTTGTCTACAAACTCTAGACCTACAAATAGACAAAAATGTAAATGCTATCCTAACATTAGACAGAGATAAGTTCCCCTATGTACAGGGCTCCATCCAGTTTTGGGGTAGAGGTGGAATAAAGGCAGACCTTGTTTTTTCAGAGTCCAAAGTATAGCATGGAAGGTGTGTGTCTCTCTTGCTGTGCTCTGGTCTCGGCTCTTGGCAAGCTCAGGGATAGAGGCCAAGCTTTACTAATTGGCCAGAGCTCACCCTGCTGGGCTAAGCATTCTGTCTGTCTCACCAGGGACCCCAGTCCCTCTCCAGATTCAACTCAGAACTTTGCAATATTATGTGCAATTCCCAACATCAGTGGTTTTGATCAGCTCTGTTTACAAGAGTAATATTAAAAACATAACTTGCCCAGAGGGTATGCTTAACATTAAAGTGTTGAACAGTGAAAGAGAGAAGGGACTTGTGGAAATAAAGTTGAATGTTGCTACAGAGAATGTTCATTCTTAGTGCAGAGTTGTGAAGCATGTCTCTAAAGCATCCTAGAGAATGGTCTTTAGACAGTTGATTCATTTTATAGCAAAACTCAGACAGATATATTAAAATTAAAATCTCATGCTGGGTGTAAAAATTTCATTATTATACCTGTCCTTATTACAATTACTTGTTTTTGATTCACATGGGATCATTGGGTAGAGAAAATTTACCTTGATTTTTGCATTCAGAATATTCAGTTGCCTGTTTGCCATGGTTTCATTTATTTTTAGATGAAAATTTATCCTTTCTGTGTGCAGCTGAGTATATCTTTCAGTTGCCAAAGCGGAGGGGAATATTGCTATTAAATGACAATAATCATTTGTTTGCAAGTTAAAATATATTGTGAAAAGGATGGAAGCTTGTTCTTGCTTGAAGCTAGGCAGCTGGGAGATATCTCTGAGGGCTCTTTCTGTGCTGTGTTTTGTCCTGTATCTTAGCAGTATCTTATGTTGGTATAAGAAATAGAGAAAAATCATAAAATATTAATATATCTGGAGTGGACCTATGAGAAATAAGAAATTTGTAACATTTACAAATTTTATTATTATTTTTATTCATCAAATATTTATTGATAACCTACAGTGTTCCAGGCAATGTTCTAGGAGGTATCATTATTTTTTCATTTCAGATTAGTATGAGGGTACAATTGTGTAGGTTACATTGTTTTTATTTCTAAAGTAAGTCCAAGTTTTAGTTGAGCCCTTCACCCAGGGGTGTGCTGAACACCCTGGTGTTGTGCACATTAGATGAGATCCCACCAAGCATCTTCTCTCCTCCCTTTCTCCCTGCCCTAACCTCTCCCCCTGTTGCTTGCTAGACTGTAATTGTGTTTCTTTTTTTTTGGTGTGGGCATGTGGTTGTTTATATATTGGCTTCATATTAGTATTAAGTACTTTGGATACTTTTTTTTGCATTCTTGTGATACTTTACTAAGAAGAATGTGTTTCAACTCCTTTTAGGTAAACACAAAAGATGTGAAGGCTCCATCTTTTCTTATGGTTGAAGAGAATTCCATGGTATACACACACCCACAGTTAGTTAATCCATTCATGGGTTGATGGTTACTTGGACTGATCCATGACTTGGCAATAGAAAGCCATAGTAGTCACATAATTTAAATGTAGGGCTGGTGAATGTGAAAGATTTCCAAATTTTTTTTTTCAGTCCTGTCATGTAATCACATACATTTGGCCATAGACCTTAATGGAATTTGTGTTGAATGATCGAGGGTCCCCAAAAGCTTGCTATTGATGATTTAGAGAAAAAAAATCAGAGTGCTTGTCTCAAAAACAGTGAATCACATGCATATATTAAATAATTCAGAAAATGTGTGTTGTGTGACTACTATGTACTGGGCACTACACAGTTGTCGCCGATACAGAGCTAAGTGTGATACGGTCCTTGCCTTCAGGGAGCTTGGAGTCTAGGAGGAAGTGCAGACAAATGAGCAAGCAATTGTGCTACTGACCAGGGGCCTAAAGGATGCCCTCCTCAAAAATAGATAAATTGCAAAAGCAGAATTTGGTAGAGAAGTGAATGTGAATGCGTATTTCAAAAGGGATTATGTGTCCAGAGAGGGAAGGAGCAGCTGAGCAGGACCTGGTGCCCAGCTGTGGACCGGGGGCACCGCTCCCTGGAGGAGGTGGCACTGTGGATGTGTGCTGTTGCCACCTTTGCCTTACCTGAAGTCCCCACAGCAGCCATCATGAGCTTTAAAACCTACCCGAGATGACATCACTCCTCTGCTCACACTTGCTTTTCATCACATCTAGGACTAAGCCCCGGAACCCTTCCTCCTCTCCCTTGCTCCTAAGGCAGCTGGCACACCTCTGCATTCCCCGCCCTCTTTGTTCTGATTTCTTTTTTCCCTTCAGAGTGTATCACCACATTACATGCTTATTCTTTGTCTCCTCAACTCAAATGGAACTTCTAGGAGGATGAATGCACAGCTCTGTTCTCAGCTGTGTCCCCCATACTTTGAGTGAGGTTGGCACATAGGAGGCGCTTGTTAATGTCAGTTAAAAAGTGACCGGATCTGGTGGCTCACACCTCTAACGCTGGTGCTTTGGGAGGCTGCGATGGGAATATTGCCGAGTCCAGGAGTTTGAGATTTGTTTCTGAGCAATATAAATTTACAGAATTTCTAAATTCTTTGGAAGAAATTTTCCTGCCAGATTCCTGTGGGGAAAAGCCATCTGAAGATGTCCAATGTGTCTGCTGTTGTATCATGTTACCTATATTATTTATTTAAATGTCTTTAATTTTTTTTAACATTTATTATGGGTACATAATTATATATATTTATAGGATACATGTGATGTTTAGATACAGGTATAGCATATGAATTAATCAAATCAGGGTAATTGAAATATCCATCACCTCAGGCATTTAACAGTTCTTTGTGTTAGGCACATTTCAATTCCACTCTCAGTAAAAGTATATCCTAACTTATTTTTGATTATAGTCACTTTGTTGTGCTTTCGAATTGTTGTTCATTCTATCTACCCAGCTATATTTTGCACCCGTTAACCATCCTCACTTATCCGCCTTCCCTGCTACCCTGCCCAGTGTCCAGCAACCATCACTTTTTGTCTCCATGAGATCAATTGCTTTTACTATTTAACTCCCACATATAAAGTGAGAACCTGTGGAATTTGTCTTTGTGATATCACCTGTACTAAATGTTTTGTTTATCCCACTACCAGGCATCTCTGCAGAAGAAAAAGAATCATTTTATCATAAGGATATTTGTACTAGATTATTTATTGCAGTTCAATTTACATTCACCAAGATGTGGAAACAAGCTAAATGCTGGTCAATCCAGGAACGGATGAACAAACTGTGGTATTTGGGTACCTTGGAATATTCCGTCATAAAAAGGATACTTCACATCTTTTGTATCAACCTGGATGGAGTTGAAACACATTCTTCTTAGTAAAGTAACACAAGAATGGAAAAGCAAGTATGCAGTGCACTCAATACTGATATGAAGCCAGCCGACCAGTGGTTCTCGACCTTCCTAATGCCGTGACCCCAATACAGTTCCTCATGTTAGGGTTACCACATGGGGCTGAGACCATTGCAGTAGATGATCTAATACACATCCTCATAACAGAAAACTTCAATTCAAGTTGGGGGGGTCCCTGAAGAAGGGGGATTGATATGTTCGTACTTAATGGGCACAATGTAGGAGTGTATGGCACACCTCCTGGGTGCGGGACACAGCTACCTACCAAATGCAAACATTGTAACCTAGTTGTTCGAATCCTCACATTAATCTGAAATTAAAAAAAAAATGTTTAGTTTCAGATGCTTTCATTTTGGATCTGGTTGGAAGTGATTTTAAATTTGAGAACTGGGGACGGGAGGGAATAGTTCAGAGTGTGTGTGTGTGAAAATTTAATTTTCAAAAGGTTCAAAAAATTCCATATGAAATGCTTTCTTCCTCTAATTATGCATTTGTAAAACTTTCTGAAATGCACATGGTCTCAAAGCAGTGGCATGTTGACCTGTGAAAGCTCTCTCTCATTGTCTGTGCTCTAGCCGGGTCCGTAAAACCTCTTCTCTAGGAGGGCTGTGTCCAAAGTGGGTGCTTCGAGAGGCTCGTGAAATTCAGCAGGGGGTGGATGTTGAGACAGAAACTAAGGTTTATTCTGTTTTTCTATAAGGACTGACACAGAACAGTTTTACTTGGTCACCTATACCATTATGAACTGGGGTGTCCCGAGGGAGCTGGCGGAAGGGCCACCATGCAGTTTGGGAGACAGTGACACTGTTACAGTCTTGTCCTTTCTGCAGCATATGTGAGTGGGGTTAAGTGGAGTTACAAATTACATTACCTAGTTTTAACTACATTAACCATAACAAAACAGAGAAATAGCTTAAAAAACACCATCTGGCTAAAAAGTGAAGGTGCAAATGAGCATCAAGAAGATGGCAGAATTGATGTTGCTTCTACTGCTGTTGGTGTGAGAATTGCCTTAGCCAGGTAGAAACCGGTGACGATCCCACTAGAGAAGAAGATAACCCCAAAATTCAAAATCATCAAGATTATTCAAAATGTAGATTCTGGTTATCATTATAACAATGCACCTTATTGTAATGGCATAATGTGATTTGTTATATTAGCTCCTGGTGAGGATAGATGTGATATAGAATGTATAAGCAGATATACCCGCATTGGGGGATTCATGCTCAAAGCTTCTGTTAGGGGTATCCACAGGAAATCCTAGTGTCCACTGCTTGAAGTCTTGCTAGTCCAAGTGCCGTCTGCAAATGAGGCTTCACCTGGAAACCTTTCAGAAATGTAGAATCTCAAGCCTCAACTCAGACTTTCAGGAGCATAATCCGCATCTCAACAGGCATCCCAGGTGCTTTGTATGCACGTGACAGTTTGGGAAACACTCTTCTGGGAATATTTTATAACATACTGCTTCTGTGCATCTGGAGCCAGGGAGTGATTCCAACCCCACAAGAGATGTGAAACTAAACAGGTCTGATTTTTAATTCCAGTTATGTCATTTCTAAAAGTGGCCTCAGGCATCTTCCTGACCCTCTGAGACCCATTTCTACATCCATAATGCAGACCCAACAATTCCTGCCTCCCAGAGGGTTTGTGAGGATCAGCTATATGTGAAGCCCTCTCAGGAACGGCAGTTCAGCCTCTCCTTCCCCGCTGCCCTGCTAGTCTGAATACATGGACGGGGACAGCTCTATGTTTGCACTTCCCAGTGCAGAAGTCTTTCAGCTTTTTCCTCATGTTTATACCTCCTACAAGAATCTTGAAAAATCATGTGCACAGCCCCATTATTTAAAAGGTACATTGAGAAGTTAGATCATAAATTTAAAAAGTAGCAATTTCTACGTTATTGTAAACATTGATATTTACAAAACAAAAGTGGTTACACCACTGTTTCAGTCTAGCCATTGGAATGTGAATCCAGGCGATTGGATAGGCTTTCTGTGGGAGGAACCCGAGGATGTCTTCCCTCCCCTCTCTTTGACCTTGGGGGCTTCTCCAGTAGCTACTGAATCTCCCAGGGGTTCCAGGTCCCATTGCATGGGCTCAGGGTGGTTCTAGCTTCCCCCGGGGGTGTGTTCCCACGGCTGTAGTGATACCCAGCCTCCTCTCTTTTGTCCTCCCAGCTTCGGGCTGGTGCTGGCTTACAACGTTTGTGCATCCAGGTCAGTGTTTCTCAGCCTTTTTTAATCTCCCGGCACACTCGAGCCTATAGTTAAACTTCCACAGCACACTTAAATTATGTTGATCCCCCCAAAAAGTAAAAAAAATACACTTACTATGTTTTGAACTTCTGCTGAAAATAACATAAGTAATGATTTTTCTTTTTTTTTTATTGAATGATAACTATGTACATTAATGCACTTCTGGGGTACAGTGTGGGGTTTTCACATGCAATCCGAAATACTTCCATCAAACTGATCAACACAGCCTTCATGTTATTTTTTCAGTTATTGTTTTAAAACATTCTGATTCTACTCTTAGAGAGATTCACTTGTACCCCCTGTAAGATAAACCTCGAAAATGGTCCCTCCAATCCCCCTCCCTCCAGCCATTCCCCCCTCCCTCCCCCCTCCCCACATTCTTAGGCTATTTGGTTATAGCTTTCATATAAAAGGTACAAATTAGTTTCATAATGGGGGTGTGTACATTGGATACTTTTTCCTCCATTCTTGTGATACTTTGCTCAGAAGAACATTCTCCAGCTCCATCCATGTGAACATGAAGGACGTAAAGTCTCCATGGAATACTATGCAGCCATTAATAAGTAATGATTTTTAAAAATTTTTGCAGCCCACCTGAGATCCTCTCATGGCACACGGGTTGAAAATAACTGGTCTAGGTGTTGCTCCAAGGTTCCTAGTTGGTTTATCAGCTCTTCCTTCATTTGTGTAACTCATTCCCTGTACTAATTCCCCACATGTCAAATAAAGTACCTTCTGTTTTTCTTTGTCAGACCCTGACTGATAAGTATGCTAGTCTTTATTGATATAACAAAATGTGGAGTTGTCTTATTGTCACTGAAGGTGATATGTCAGTGTGTTATCAAAAAATTCAGGATTCGTGAGGGGTGTTCTTCTCTTCAAAACACCACACACACACACACACACACACACACACACACACACACGCACAAAAGAAAGGGCAGTTGCCAGGAGGAAAGATGTTCCGGGAAGAAACTTTTAGGATAGAGGATAACAATCTGTAAATGGATTCTCTGAAAATGAGCATCCTGGAAAAGTGTCTGTGTGTTCCAGTTTGAAGAGTGCTGCCTTGCAAAGCCAGACACATTGCATATGTAAGCACATTAAGTATTTTTTTGAGTCAATGAATGGCTGCATATGTACCAAAGTCCCAGATTGTCCAGAAATCTTCTATAGCAGTGATGGGGCCCAGACATGACCAACTAAGTGGAAGGTTTGCTCAGTCTGGCACTTCCTGAGGCTACAGTTCAAAGTTGGCTAGATTGGGCATCTCCAAGGGCCTGGCACTTGGCTGAACAGACAGAGCCTCTAGAGAAGCAGGCAGGATCTTGGAAGCCCCAGCAATAATGGTCTGTCAGCCGGAAACAGGGCTGCTGTTCTCACTTGGCCAGCAGCAGCAGCAGTGGTGCGGATGTTTGCAGTTGTGTGCATCTGCTGCTTTGGAACTCTGCCACTTATCTGGGGAAATCTCTTGACACATGTGTTTACAGAATATCAAGTTATGCATTTATGGCTAGCCAATGAAACTGAAAATGGTCTAAGGAGGGTTTTAAGAAGGACTACTTTTCTTTTCTTTCTCTTTCTCTTTTTTTTTTTTTAAGAGACAGAGTCTCGTTTTGTGTCCCTTGGTAGAGTGCTGTGGTATCACAGCTCACAGCAACCTCCAACACTTGGGCTTAGGCAATCCTCTTGCCTCAGCCTCCCCAGTCGCTGAGACTATAAGCACCTGGCACAATGCCTGGCTATTTTTTGTTGCAATTTGGCTGGGGACGGGTTCGAACCTGCCACCCTTGGTGTATGGGGCTGGTGCCCTACCCACTGAGCAACAGGCGCCGCCCCAGAAGGACCACTTTTCATTGGTCATAGAGCAGAATCCTTTCCCTTCCCTCCAAAATTACTATTAAGAATCTTTGCTTTTTTGCTATGATTTTGTTAAATTGCAAATATATCCTTAACTTCAATCCACATCAACTTGAATGAGAGGAGTGGAGCCAAAAACACCCTTCTTCCCCCCCCCAAAATAAACAAAATCCCAAACCAAAAACAAAGCAAAATGAAAAGACAAAGGAGACAGAGAGAGACCCCTGCCATGTATAGATATTAATTGACCTGCACCATGCTTAGGGCTCATAAGCTCCAACTTGATTCTTACATTGAACTTTTTTGGTGGTTATTGTATTGGTTATTGTTATGTCCAATTCATTGGTGAAGCTGAGACTCATGTAAAGTAGCTTGACCAGAGCCACACAGCTAATGAAAGGCATGGCTGAAATTGAACCAGGCCTTTTTGCTTCATAACACAACGTTTTTTGAAATTTCAGATTAATATGAGGGTGTAATTGTTGGTGTTTGTTAGGTGAAGTTCATGTTGCATTTGAGCCCTTCACCCGGGGGAGATGTGCTGTAAACCTTCACATTGTACACATTAGCTGAGAGCTTACCCATCTCCCTTCCTCCTCCTCTTTCTCTTTCCCTCCTCCCCTCACCCTTGAATTTAATTGTGCTTTTCTCTCATACGGGCATGTAGTTGTTCATCTGCTGGGTTCATATTAGTATTGAGCACATTGGATACTTGTTTTTCTACTCTTGAGATACTTTACTAAAAAGAATGTTCTCCAACTCTATCCAGGTAAATACCAAAGATGTAAAGTCTCCATCTTTTTGGTCGCTGAATAGTATTCCGTGGTGTACATATACCACAATTTATTAATCCATTCGTGAGTTGATGGGCACTTGGGTTGATTCCACATCTTGGCGATTGTGAATTGAGCTTCAGTAAATATTCTAGTGCAAATATTCTTAAGGTAAAATGATTTTTTTCCTTCTAGCTAGACACCTAGTTATGGCAGTGCAGGATCAAATCACAGGTTTACTTTTAGCCCTTTGAGGATTTTCCGAAGTGGCTGCATTAGTTTGCAACCCTAACAGTAGTATCAGAGTGTTGCCTTCTTTCTACATCCACTCCAGCATCTGCAGCTTTGGGACTTTATGATGTGGTCTATTCTCACTGGGGTCAGGTGGTATCTCAGGATGCTTTTGGTTTGTATTTCTCTGATGGTTGGGGATGAGGAGCATTTTTTCATGTGTTTGTTGGCTACTCATCTGTCTTCTTCAGAGGAGGTTCTGTTCATATCCCTTGCCCACTTATAAATAGGATTGTTTGCTATTTTCTTGTTAATTAATTTGAGTTCTCTGTCGAATTTTAGTTATCAGCCCTTTGTCAGATTCATAGCATGCAAATATCTTCTCTTATTCTGAAAGCTGTCTGCGTGCTTTAGGTCTCGTACCCTTAACTGTGCAGAAGCTTTTTAGCTTGATCCTGTCCCATTCATTTATTTTTGGTGTTGCTGCAGTTGCCAAGGGGGTCATCTTCATAAAATCTTTTCCCAGGCCAGTGTTATTAGGAGTTTTCCCCATGCTTTCTTCTAGAATTTTTATTATTTCAAGAACACAACTTCTTAACCACTAAGTCAAAGCAGCTGAGCAGCTGAGCATTCTAGCCACTGACTCTCTCTCTCTCTTTTTTTTGCAGTTTTTGGCCCGGGCTGGGTTTGAACCCGCCACCTCCAGTATATGGGGCTGGTGCCCTACTCCTTGAGCCATAGGCACCACCCTCACTGACTCTCTAAGACCCTTCTTGTATTTCCCTTGGGAGTTAATGTCCATTTGCCTGATTCATCGGGGGTGGGGGGGAGACCTTGGCATTGAATATATTGAAACAAAATTAAATTTAATTTACAATAGCAATTAATGCTGTTTTAAAGAACCAGACTAAGTATAGAATTAGTTGTTTCTTACAGGAAATGTTATACCAAGTGGGAAGTTTGTGAAGATGATAACTCTGGAAGACAAGGCAAGCCTTCTTAAACTTAGAAATTTGGCCTTTCTATTAGTGATTCTTCTTTTTAAAAATCTGAAAGGTTAAAGTCCTATGGTCTGAGCACTTCCTGAAGGGATTAAAGATCAGAGATTGTTTTTTAGGAAGATGTCACATGAGAAATGGGGTAAAGACCTAGATAAGAACAAAGTTGGCTCTTGATCTTGAACGTATGGCCTCAAGCGATCCTCCTGCCTCAGCCTCCCAGAGTGCTGGGATTATAGGCATGATCCACTGTGCCTGACACAGTTGGTTCTTAAAGAAAAGGTAAAGATACTAGACATGCAGAGTGAGTTATCCAGGAAGAAAGAGGGCTTTAAATTAATACCAGGGGGCAGCAAGTATCGGGCAATGGGCTGTCTTTGGGGAAAGGGAGAAATAGATAATTAATGGTTTTGAAAGTCAAACCACGGAGCTGCCCTTTTAAAGTTTTTTAATAAATACAGAGGGGAATGAAAATAACATTTGATACAGTAATCAGAAGCAGTGAAGGACTTGTTAATGGAGCTTTGATCACAGTCGTCTTACGTGAGAAAGTATTGGCAAGTAAGACTATGAGCAAATCGAGGTCAGGGGAGATGCCTCCTTAATGTTCACTTTTGCTTCAATGTCCTGCACAGAATATTGCCATACAGTAAAATCCCTGTGGTATTTCCAGTGCTACTTAGCATCATTCATCCATCCATCTTTCTATCCTTTCCGTAAATCCCTTTGAGCCTCTGCTCTGTGCCCTTGAGCCTCTGCTCTGTGCCCTGAGCCCTGGTTTGGGCACTGAGGACATGGTCGTGAATGAAGTCCCACATGGCCTTGCTATGTTTGGTCTCCATAAAAAGCACAGGTGTCTGATTGCAGCAGCATCCAGTCCCCTCATAGAGGGTCCTGACCTTGTTGGAGTGAGAAGGAAAAAGCCAGTGAGGGAGAGTGTGCCTTTCCCCGAGGGGCCAGGCCCTCATTTACTTGCGAGTTTGATGTTGTACACATCTTTTCTAAACTTGAATTTCTTTTACAGGAAATATTCTTTCTTTTTTTTTTTTTTTTTTTTTTTTTGCAGTTTTTGGCTGGGGCTGGGTTTGGACCTGCCACCTCTGGTATATCGGGCCAGTGCCCTACTCCTTGAGCCACAGGCACCGCCCCAACAGGAAAGATTCTTGAATGATGGTATCTGGGGACCAAAAGCCTTTTCTGCCGCCTGTCTTTTTTTTTGGTTTATACTAGTATAATATAGTGAGGTTATGGTTCAGTAATTAAACCCATGGCTAAAGGCAAGGGTGTTGAGTTACAAATTTGTCTTTTTACTGACCTGCTGGCTAAAATGATGTTGACTAACATTTGAATAGTTAACAGTTGGCTGAATACTTTCATGTGGTTATTTAAATTTGGATCTCCATCTCTGGCCCTCTGTTCTGTCTCTCTCCTCATGCACACTATGTCCTAGTTGGAAGGACAGGCAGAGGATCATTGTCATTATCTCCAGCAAAATCAAATGCATTTTAAAGATTTGCTGTGTTGGAGATTGACAGGAAAATTATAGCATGTGCCCACCGCCTGTGTCTTCCCCCTCTGAAATGTAGCATCTAGAGGAGGGATAGATTCTTTAAAATATAATGCATTGATTTCTCCTGAGGCATGTATGAGGCTTATTGGGATATGTAGGAGAAAGCCCTAACTCAGAACATGTGAGAGTGCGTGTGTGGGATAGTGCGTATGTGTGTGACTGTGTGTGGGTAGTGTGTGTGTGTGGTGAGGAAGGAGCTTCCTGCAAAATCTTGAATAACAAGCACGATATAGCTGGAAAATGATGGGTGGCTGGGGTCCAGTGCAGACAGAGGGTGAGCTTTGCTGGGTGGGACGTTAAAAAGCTCAAATTGAAGCCAGATCTTTTAGTTCTTTCCCTGGTGCTCATTCCCAGAACTAAACTGCCACTCAGGTGGAGGGACAGTGGGAGAAGGTAAAGACAGCCAGTAGGAGGGCAGCAAGGACTCAGAACAGTCTGCTTTTTGGGAAGGAGTGAAATAGATGCTTAATGTGAGGCTGGTTAAGTCACATTTGTTCTCTTCACAACACCCCAATTAAGTGTTGCTGCCTCCATTTTGCAGAGGGAGAAGCCGAGGTCCAGCAAGGTTGGAGCCAGGTTGGACTGGACCCTATATTGCTCTAGTTGGGGGGGGGGTAGAACCAGGTGGGAATGGGGGTGGAACGTCTGAAGACAGTCCCCATGGTGGCCAGGTATGGCCGCACTCTTAGGAGACATCATGAACGAAAGGATTTTGGGGACTGATTTGGGGGCCTCATTCTCCAGTCCTGTCATTCCTGTGGAGAAACATGTTAGCAGACCCACTTGTGGGCCAGGCCTGGTGAGATGCTCCTTTACTTTCTAATTGACAGATTAGTCCTATGCTGGCTCCTTGGGCCCTGTACATGTGGACACCTGCCACCTTTCTCAGCTATAGTAATGAAAGCTTTTATGAGTTTGCAGAACTTGGGTAATGCAGAGTACAAGTTTCTAACATCAGACTTAATGATGGGGCTAAAACTTAATTTTCATGAAATGTATTGAATTTCTAACATCAGACATAATGATAGGGGTAAAACTTTATTTTCATAAAATGTATTGGATTTCTGCAGGATGATGGGGTAAATCATCCTATAACTGACTTAAGAAAGGCTGTGTCTGTTTAAGGAACTGCACAGAGAAACATACATAGGGGAGAGAGATAATACAGGACATGTGACTACTAAAGAAAAAAGTTTCTGTGAGACCATCGGGACGCACAGTGGGGGGAGAGGGAAGCCTCTTCCTGTAGCATGTTTCCCCTGAAGCTTGATAAGGGAGCTGACTACTGAGTTTTATTTCAGAATTAACCTTTCTGATCAATAAACTTTATTCTGACTACTTTTGCTGCAAAACCTTCTGCCTGGGGGGAGGCAGGGCTGGAGGGAGATCATTTAGTTGTGATGAGCTAGGCAATGTGGTAGCTAGACCTGGACAGAGTGGATTTAGAATTTGCTTAATTGCTGTGTGCCAGGATGCTCTGCACATTTGGGGTCAAAATCAAGGTAAAATTTCTAGTTTGTGAGGATCCACCATTCTCTCTCTCCTTTTTTTTTTGCAGTTTTTGGCCAGGGCTGGGCTTGAACCCACCACCTCCGGTATATGGGGCTTGAGCCACAGGTACCACCAGATCCTCCATTCTTAAACAAATGCTCTCGTTTCTTCTTTCTGGATAACTATTTTCATTTTCTGCAAAACCTGCAAACGCCTCCATCGTTTGGGGAGAAATGAGTCCGCATTCCTAGCAGTCACTGCTTTTTCAGCTTTTTGCAGAAAGTCAGGTTTTTGATTTTCTTCCTCCAACGAAGATAGTATCTGCAGTGTCAGGAGCAGAGAACCTCTGAGGAGTCAGGCTCTGTCTCTGGGCTAGAACTTGGGATTCTGAAGGGAGACTTTGGCCTTGACATTTTAGGACTCTAATGTGAAACCAGCAGGGAAACCCAGTATTGTTATAGGATGGAGGGGGCTTCTTGTGTGTGTGTGTGCGGGAACAGCAAGCAGTAAGAGTGCACCTTACAAAACATTGCCCTGTGTGCAGCAGGACGTGTGCTAGGCTTACCCTCGGAGCACTGGGTGAATATCTGGGCTCTGTTTCTCTGTGTGTGCTGGATATTGGCGGAAGAAGGATAAGCTATTCTTATAATGCTTTCAGAGAAACTAAGTATCTATGTTGTCTCTCCTGCTGGGCACACTCTGCATTTGGCAAACTTTTGTTGTTACATATCAGGTAAGATGCAATAGTGATGCCCTGTGTGCCATCTTACATTTGGTGTTGCAGGTGCCTTTTGTAGCATTGTGCTAGACAGCTGCAGCTTGGCCTGAGAACAGAACCTCCCCAGTGGCAGGCAGATGGTCCCTTGCCAATTCCATCAGTCACAAATGCTGTTCAAATCAGAGGAGGGAGGGTATTTGGGGGGACCTCACCTAATGTGCATGATGCAATGGTGCATTTCAGAACTATTAAGAAATTAGTATAATTGTGATGGATGTGTTACTTAGTTCAATGTAAGCATTTCATATTGTATATTGAAGCAGTACCCTTTACCCCATAAATGCATCAATGTACAATGTTACAATTTAATAAAAATTAATTAATTAAAACCCCCCCATAAATCAGGTACCTAGTCTACCATGGAACCTTAGTCTGCTGGAAAAATGCAGAATGATGGTTGAGCCTCTGTGGGGCAGGGACTGGGCCCGTAAAGGGCAAAGCTCCTTGGCATAAATAGAGAAAAGTAGCCTGCTGCAGGGAGGTTGGTGTGCACAATGGGAAGTATTGTGTAGCACAGGGCTGGGGAGCCTCTGGCCTTCTAGGTCCCTGATAATCCTCTCAGGTTGACCAGCACAATTAGAACATTAGTAAGCCATCAGCAGCTGTAAATTAATGGCTGCTGTGCTCTTGATTTAGTTCTAACTTACCCTGCCTGCCTTGTGCCACTACTGCACAAGGCTGGTTGGTGAGTTTATTGGATATGTAAGTCCCATAAATATGTGAGTAGCCATTCTCTCACCAGCTTTTGACACAGTGCACTGTGTTTCTGTTTGAAGTGGAATTTGTGAACCGCTGCACAGCTTGACAGTATTTTTAAAATTCTGTCTGCTTAACATCCCATCATGTCAAAGAAGACCAGGAGAACACTGAAGGAAGAAAATAGATTTTTAAGTGAGGATTGGGATTTGCAGTATTATCTTGTTTCTGCTGAAGATAAGATGGTTTGCTTGCTTTGTGATACTGCAATATCAGCCTTGAGGAAATTCAGTGCTCATCAGCATCATAACACTCACAGGGCCACAGATACTTTAAATTAGAGGGAGGGGCATGCGTGAAAGGTTGAATTGTAGAAATTAAAAGAAGAAAAGCAAAAGTGAAGACAACTGTTTCAAGCAGCAATAAGACCTGGAAATAACTCCACTGACACAATTTATAAAGTAGCTTATATACTTAGGGAAAAAAAGGGAAGCCATTCAGTGATGTAGACATTGTCAAAGTTGTGGGATGCTTGGACCCTGATGATTCAAAGTACAAACATCAGCCCCTTTCAAGAGGAACCATACCTGATTGGCAGTATGAATTGACCTTTAACTTGACAGAATATGCAATACGTTAAAAGGAAAATGTATATTATTCGATTGCTTTGGATAAATCAACTGATTACTCTTGACATGGCACAGGGTTTATATGTCATTTGGGTCATAACAGAAGATTTTCTTTGCTATGAATAGTTATCTTGCTTCGGGTATTCTTGTGAAAGAACACAGGGAATAGATATCTTCAGCAACTTTTAAGATAAATTTCATGAAGTTGAATTGAATTTGGTAAATTAAGTGAGTTTGTGTACAGATGGTGCACCTTCCATGACAGGAAAACATGAAAGGTTCACTGCACAGATTAAAAAACGTATTGAAAGATCCAGCTGTTCTCATTTCTTTTCATTATATTTTATATAAACACAATCTATACTCTAAAGCTACTACTTTTTCAATTTTCTACTTTATTTATTAAAAAAATTACCAACTCATGTAAAATAATTCTTAAAGTTATAAAGAAGAGAAACCATGGGGGCAGCGCCTGTGGCTCAAGGAGTAGGGCACTGGCCCCATATATCAGGGGTGGGGGATTCAAACCCAGCCCCGGCCAAAATTGCAGAAAAGAAAAAAAAGAAAAGAAACTATGTCAAATATAAACTTTTAAAATACTACTTAGTCTTTTAAGTAGTTAGCCTTTAAACTGCCTTGGTATTAAATGCCCAGCTTTTCTCAGGAAGCTGTTGCAAACCAGATAATTTTCTGACTGTGCAGTCACCAATGAGCTCTATTTTTAACAGAATAAAAATGTGACTCCCTTAAACTCCTCTTAATATTACCATCTTAAACTTTCTTTTGTTGCCAGAAATTATTTTCAAGACCTGCATCTTTCTAAGTTTATTTTTATTTTTACAACAACTTTACTATTTGATTCTATTTTTTTTTCTAAAAATATGTGAAGAAACAGAAGCTATGACTCTAAGTGACACTTTGCAACATGGTCAGTTTGTAATATGCTAAAGTTGAATGATGAGATATTCAATATGGATTTGCCATATCATTCTAAAATGTGTTGGCTAATGCAGGGACAGGTGTTAGCTAAAACTTTATCTCTCTGAGAACAGACAGCTAAATTTTATGAAGAATAGAATCCTCAGTATGAATTATTGAAGGAGGATTTCTATAGGAATGCAGCATTTCTGTGTGATATCATGTCAAATCAAACCAACTTGAATATTTCTTTGCAAGGTGAAAATAAGTATATAGGATATGTGGCAAGAAATACACAAAAGGATCAAAAAAAGTTATCTTTTTTTCAAAACACTTTTTCAAAAAGAAATTGTAGATGAGCATTTCCCCCAGTTAGCCAAGGTCATTGATGAGCAGGATGATATATGCAAATCATCTGAAGAATATGCGGCTGTGATAGACCTATTAGTTGGAGAATACAATGAAAGTTTTTTTTGACTTTGAGAATCATGACATCACACTCAAATTAGCATTTCATCCTTCCCTAGTGGATATGATCAAGGCGGCTAAAGAACTACAGATGGAATTGATTGCGCTCTCTGTAGATGACATTTTAAAGTCATCGCTTGATGCTAAGAAAGATCCAATTGAAACATGGAAAAATGCAATAGAATACCCAGGTTTTCAGCAACATGTCCGAGAAATGCTTTCTTGGTTTTCAATCACGTATTGCTGCAAATCTACATTCTCCTACCTAACCCAAATCAAGATACCCTGCTGGTCACAAATGACTGGTCCCCATCTAGAGGATCAGCTGAAACTGCAGACTTCCATGCTGCAACCAAATGGTCTAATGCTTTCCAACAAAAAGCAGACACAACAAAGTCAGTTACAGGTTAGTTAACTTTAGAATTAACAAATAGTTTTCATTTTTGAAATTATTAAGTGCATAGTGGTTAGGTTTTTACAAAATAATGTTCATTTTAAAATATATCTAATTGAAGTTTTTGAATGCAGCCTTATTTGATTACAGCTTGATTAATGTGGCTTTCCAATGTGAAAAAATTTCCCACCCTGGTGTTATAGAATGTAGTGCATTTGTACTTTTAAAATGTTGGTACTTAATTTTCGGGTAAGGTTCTTTAGATAAAATCTTTACCAATTTGAGCTATCTAGGCTGTGCCCCAATGGACCTTATTACTTAGTTTAGTTCACTACTATTTTGTGGCCTATGTTACATTTTTAAGTAGGAAAAGAAAATGTACATGTGAGATTATGTAGATCAGTTGCCCATTTAACATGATTGCCAGAGTTGTGTTGGAGCATGAACTGCGGATAGTCCACACATCCCTGTCAAGCTCTGCAAGATTATTACTTTACATGTAGCTGGGAGGATGTGGGGCCAGAGTGGCCTGGTGTGGGCACAATTCTATCACATACTTACTTTGTGTGGGCTTGTAGCCATTCTTTTTTTTTTTTTTTTTTAATTTTTTTATTGAATGATAACTATGTACATTAATACACTTGTAGCCTTTCTGAGCCTCAGTTTCTTTTGCTTTAAAATGGTGATAGCAGACAGTCCAAGGGTTGCTTTCAAGATAAAATGAGATAATTTTGCATGTAGATGGATAAAGAAACAAAATGCCTGGCATTTGCATGCAGTAAGTAGGCGATAACTAATTTTGTTAAGGCCCAAATGTGATCTTGGGACTACTTTTCACCAGTTAGGAGTCGAGGGGTTTTGCCTAGGACCTTTGCTTGGTGCCGGTTTTTGCAGAGCCTAGAACAGTGCCTGGCACATAGTAGGCACTCAGCTTGTACTTTCTGGGTATGGGGAAGAATCAGGGGAAAGGGAGGAGGCAGATGTTCTCTGGGTCCAGCAGTCTGGAGTGTGCACATGTGACAGGGAACGGCCCTAGAGGCTGGAATGGAGGTGGTGACCGCATGGAGCGCTTGAGTGGGAAAGTCTGTCTGAGCCCGGTTTCCCTAACCAGGATTCCCAGGGATCCCTCATAGATGCTTTCCCTTGGAATTTTGCTGCAATCCCCCGACCCATGTGCCCAGCTCGCAAAAATAAGTGGGGAAGAAATCTCTTTTTAGTTTCATCCTTAATATGTGAGAGAGACTAACATTAATTAATTACCATTTTTTTTGAGAGATAGAGTCTTGCTCTTTCACCTAGGCTAGAGCGCAGTGGTGCCATCATAGCCCACGGCCACCTTGAATGTCTGAGCTCAAGTGATCCTCCAGCCTAAGCCTCCTACATAGCTGGGACTACAGGTGTATGCCATCATGCTTGGCTAATATTTTAATATATTTTGTAGATGCAGGGTCTTACTATCTTTCTAGGCTGGTCTCAAATTCCTGACCTCAAGTGATCCTCCCACCTTGGCCTCACTGTACCCAGCTGAGAGGCTAATATTTAAAAAAGAACTTCTTTGTGCTTGCTTCAGTAGCACATATAGTAAAAAAGAACTTCCTCAGAAACAGACCCTAACACATACAGGCCATATGTACAGTATGTATATATATAATTGTTAGGGGTCTCACACTAACAAACAGACCCTTTGCCTGACACATGCTTGTGAAATATGTGTCTGAAGGAGATTACTCAGCAATATGTAATACAGCTGGTTTGATTGTGGAAGACATTTATTTAGGTTGATGCCTGATTGGGTATCATACCAAATTGGGTATGATTAGCTAGATCCTCTGATATGAAAACAGAATGTTGTCAGAGTAGGAAATATATTCACTGCAAATATGATCAAGTAATAATCTTTTGTTATAAAAAGAGCTTATTTGAATTGAGAAATAAATAGGTGAAGAATAGGAATAGGAATGCAGCTGATAAACAGATAGAAATAGGAAAATTTTGACCGAATTTTATAAAAGCAAGTGGGAATAAGCTACCATTTTTATCTACCAAGTTTGTAAATAAATCAGTGAAAACAGTAGTTGCGTTGGCACCGATATACTCTTTTACATTGTTGGTTATATTCTGAGTTAGCATAAAACTTTTGAAAAGTAATTTGACAGGTAATCCAAAAATCAGTAAATGTGGGGTTTTGAGTTGGTGTCTCCTGTGGAATTTATCCTAAGAGACTAGTACCAAAAAGCCCCTCTACACACAGATTGTTGACTAGCTTTATTTATAATAGTAAAATTGGAAACATCTCAAAAGCTTAGAGACTGGGATACATCCCCTGGGTGGATTCCTGAATCATTAAAAGTGATGATTTTGAAGACAATCATAATAGAAAAAATTTAATGTGACAGTCACTGAAAAAATAGGAATCAAAATTTTATATAGAAAATGACTTCAGTTAAACATGTATGAAAATTATCATAAATATCATAGTAGACGTTTCCCCACAGAGTGATTGTTTCATGAGGATTCTTCCTCTTTCCCAAACGTACTAAAATTTTGTTATTTGTTTTATAATTTCAAATATTATCTATTTAAATAATTATCATTATTCTGCTAAGGGGGATCAAAAAGAAAAAGAAATAACAGAAAATGCAAACATTTAAAAGTCATTCACATGGTGTCTCATTTTCTGTTCCTAAACATTGCACTAATGCAGTGTTTTCAACCTTTTTTTTTAAATCTCACAGCACACTTGAATCTATAGTTAAACTTTTGCGGCACACTTAAATTATGTTGATAAAGAAAAAAGAGTTAGAAAAAGAATATACTTACTGTGCTTTGAACGTCCTTAGAAAATAATGATCTTCAAAAATTTTCATGGCACACCTAAGATCCTCTCAGGGTACACCAGTTGAAAATCACTGCACTGATGTGTGGGAGAGCTTTGGTGGTGAAGCTTCATCTTTACCTAGATAGTTAAAACAGAGCCCCAAGCTCACGAAATTCAAGAACTATTTTTCTTCATTCTCTAGTACTTCTAGCTTTCCTTGGGTTTCCCAAGCAGTTGACTTCCTGGAGTCTCAGAAGCAGGTCTGACAGGCTTTGTCCCTTAGACAAATAGATCATTCTTGTTAAAATCCAGATCCTTTTCTGATTCAGACCTTTGGGAAAAGGATCACCCACTCAGTTACAATTTGTTGGTTTGAGGAACACACCTAGCCCACTGGGAAACTAGTGAGATGACTGAATCAGGGTCTAGCACAGCAGTTGCCACCCAGAGTCTTTATATAGAAACCCACATTGCCATTAAAGGTGTGCGGGTAGAGCCTTGTAACCCTAACAACATAGCCCAAGGCTGGGGATCTCTGACCCTAGACTTGAGAATTAGTCTAGTATTAACAGCTCCCAGGCCGGGTGTGCCTCATAAGCTTTGTGCACCTGTGTTTGCCCTGGGGTAGGCTTTGCAGCAAGGAACAGAGAACTCACTTGAACAGAAGAATAATGTGTTATGGTACCACAAAGCGATTTTGGGTCTGCTTTAATATGAAGTTGATTTTCAGCCCCCAACCCCTACAGAGTTCCTTTTCTAGGATTCAGAAGCCACAGGTTAGGAGTCATGAATTACCTCCTCACAGTTTGGGCTCTCCTACCTCTTTGCCCACTCCTGGAGACTCTGTGAAGATCCGTTTAGGTGAATTTCCCCCACCACACGTTCACAAACACAAGCAGCTTGCTTAGAAATTGTGAGTTCACACTGTAACAAATGTAAACCGCATGTTAAGCCTAACAGGCATGTTATAAGGGTCCATGAAGATAAAAGGAAAGCGGGATTGTTTCCTATACTATTTTATAGGGGAAGCGAGGTCGACCTGATTGCAAGATACCATGCTGGTCCCATATGTGAATGAGCCCGGAGCGTGAACTGGGAGCACACCCGATTACTGGAGCTCTGTGTTTTAGGGATGAATCACAGTAAGTGGATGACACCTTTGGCTCCTTTGTGGGATATGTGTGTATCTGGGTGTGTGTTGGGGGGAACATCTGCTGGAATTTACTAGATTTCTTTTGCTGTTGTCATTGCTGCTAGGAGCCAGGTGGTTTAGGGGAATGGAAAGGCTGAGGAGGTGGATGTGGGCACATCTCCCAGGTGGGGGTGTGGGAGGCACTTGAAGGATTCTCAGGTTTCTGAGACCCTGACTTCATTTACTCAGCATGCATTTATTGAGTTCCTATTATTTGCGATCACTGATACTGTGTTTCTTTCCTAATACCTTGAACCCAGTGGTACGCAGGTCAGTCAGTAAGTTAGGGCATTGGTTAACTTTTGGAACCACACTTAGTCCTTCTGTGGGCCAGTCTAAAGACATTGCTCTCTGCTTCCAGGCAGGACCCTTGATGCTAGTGTGTTGTCTGGTTATTGCCTATGTTGGTCACTGAGGGGCCCAGGTTCGACTGTAGATGGCTTAGATGAGTTAATCATGGTGTCTGGAAAGCACATTTGAAATTTCTGTTGCTGTTTTTTGTCAAGGAACGACAACTATGTGATTTATTATTCCATTTTAAAATAATGTGATGGAATAGGGGCTTTATGTTCTGTTGGGCTTATTTCTATAAAAATTTATACTCTTAGTGATTAAAAGCCAAATTACCTGATGGAGTGTTCCGTGCAAACATTGAGAAGAATAAGTAGCCCTTTGTTGGGTCCTCAGAGTTAAAGAAAACCAACTGAGACAGCCAACCATCAACTCAGCAGAGGTCTTCAGTACAGGAAGGGATACTGGGAAAGGTGTTCATTTCTCTTTAAAAGAGCTTCTAAAAATAAAACCCTATTTCCAGCAATTTTGTGTGTAGGAGGACAGGAATAAGAGGGAACAGAATATTCGGGGTTCAGTAAAATGTTTTGAGCCAAAATACATCTGAGAGCTCTGGGCATTATATGAGCTTATTACCAACTTAAGGTAACAGGATATTTAGAATGACTTTATGTAAGATGCTTCAGCTGCTTTTTTGGAATGAGATAGTATAAATAAATAATAGCAATTATATATGTTACAATTACAGGATGTAAATGTGTTAGAATCATGTCCTGTGGACTCCTAGGAGATCAGAGCAAAGGGTAAGAAAGTTTTGTGGCTGCTTAACTAATGTTTTAGGATCTGTGACAAGAAATCCTGAATTTAGTTCTTTTAAAACAGCTTAGATTGTTCTAAAATGTATAATTCTTTTTTTTTTTAGAATTAGGAGACCTTGGTTCTCAGTCTTGTTTGAAGATCATAGTAGTAAACTGTGGAACAAAACCCAGTTTTTAAACAGACTTTTCTGTTTCTTTTTTCACCATTTAATAAATGTCAAACAAGTCATAATTGGTAAAACAGAAGTGAAAATGCATTAACTGAATTGATAAAGACCATGAATTTTAAAACCCTGTGATGGTTAATTAATGGAACAAACTAAATCAAGGGAAGATTAAAAAGGTGTGGGAGCAAGATTGTGTTTGATCAAAAGTTATAGCTTCACTCCTAAAATGCTAGTCAGTTACTTTAGTGCTGTCAGACATTTTACTTCAGGACGCCCTTGAGGAAAAATTGGGTGATTTGCCCAGAGAGGGAGGCATGTAAGTTGGTGACTAGTAAATGTGGACCGTGGTTCAAAGTCTGTGATCAACAATTTATTTTCCTTTTTTTTTTTTTTGATTTTAAAACGTTGGCGTTTTTTTTCTTTTGCCTCATATAAATAGTTAACAGCTGCTAGTAATTGATTTTTTTTTTTTTTTGGTTTGGTATAGACACAGGCACTCTCGAAGGATATGAAATTGTACTTTTGACTTAAATTTGAAATAAAATATATAAAACTCTTTCAAGAGAATACAACTGCAAATGTATGTGTCTGTGTTTCTGAGCATCTGTGTACATGTGTGGGTTTGTGTGTATATGTGTGTGTGTGTGAAGGTGTGTACGTTTATTCAGTAGACTGATGTGTCTGTGAAGGAGGTGGTAGCATTGGTAGCTGTTTTGTTCAGCAATAGGCCAGTTGGTAGGTCATGGAGCAGATTTCAGGTTGCACAGGAATTGCAAGTACAGATTCCCAGATCTGACCATTGAGTAGCTGTGGATTGGGGTTCAGGACTCTCTATCAAGCACCATTAAAGAGTGGACTACAGATGGTGCAGGGGTCTGTGCTTTAAAGAGACATTGCTTTGGAAGCACATGGAGCTAATGGAGGCCCATTCTAGTTCTTTCTCCAGTCCTTTGTGTTGGCCCTTTACTTGTGTGTCAGAGTCAAATTAAAGGGATGAAATCCCCAGAAAATATGAAACCTTCACATTATTTGGCAAACTGCCACTCTGTTCTCAGCCATTTGCGCTTCCAAGTGTGATTTTATGATTCCTCTGTTAAGTGCTTGATAATCAGAGGCTGAGCTTGGTTATGCAGATTATTTTAGCACCAAGTGTATACATCGTGGGCTGCACTTTTTTATCAGGGAGAAAATGAAACGTCTGCTAGGTAGCATTCAGGATTTTCATTGATGGTAGAATTTCAGTGAATGGGTTTTGGTGTACCTGGAGTATTCCACGTAAAATTAGCTCATTGATCGAGCTGACAAAGAAAGAGCAGCATCACTGGGCACCGCCTAGCCGGTTTTCCCCACGGTGACATTCCAGGTCAGAGGGCCAGTTACACTAGAGTGATGGTCTCTCGCACCCTCAGCTGCTGTGAGTCTTTGTAATTGCCTTTCTCTGGCAATCCTTGATGAATGAGACACACTGTTCTCTGGAAAACAAAACTAGAAACCAACCAACCATCTGAGGCTGCTGGAGAACTCTGCTTAGAGTTTGGATTCCTATTTTTCTTCCTTGCAAAAGCTAAGAGTGTATTTTGGGTTTCTCACTTGTCTTTAAAAGGCCAAGTGTAACGAAGGGGGAGGGGCGTTCACTGATGGTATGTGTAATTATTCATGGGAAGGGTATGTTAGTGGCTCCCCAAGTCGGTGGTTTTGATGCTAATTAGCGAGAAGATGTTTGCTCTCTGTATGGAACACATGTGTGTATCCCATTTGCTTCTGTTATAAGAGGGAGCCACGCTCCTGGCGCTGATGACTGCGCTTCTCATCGTTTTGACCCTTTCCAAGCTTAAATGTCATTTGAACCAGAGCTCAGCCTCAGTAAGCTGTGTGAAATTCAGCTGATTGGAGCATCGTTTTCCGGAGCACAGATGCTTTGAGAAGTGCACAGGGAAGACCGTGAGCAGCACAAAGAGCTGAGCGCTGCCTCTGCTGCTTGGCACGTGGCCTTTATGGCTTTTATAATTGACTGTGGCATCTGTGCTTCTTGGGTGCTGGAAGCTATGAGTTAGCAACATTCTGCACCAAAATACTAAAATGGTCGATTCTTGGTTTTCAGCAGGTTCCAAAAGTTATTTTGAAATGGTTTGAGGTAAATACTTACATTTATTTATAAACTCTCTTCACATAGTTATCTTGTTTTAAAGATGTCTTTGTGGAAGACAGCATAGCTGCAAAGAATGTTTTCTTAGATGAAGTATATGTGATTTTTCACTTTAATTTGAAAGAGTTTGAGTTTAGTCCTTATTTCTAGCTGAGCACCAGACAGGTTTCTCTATCTTGTATTATTTGACTGAAGCATGCCCTTCTGGATATGAAGTCCATACTTGCATTTTAAAGCTGCTATATTCTCCTTAAAACATATTTTAATAATTTATTATGAAGATTAGTTGAAATTATAAAATAAATTTAAAAATTCAGATAAAGTTTTATAGTGGTAGGATCATGAATAAATCAAAATGTAACATCTTACACCTGCTACCTGAAGTAAATGTTAAGTTACATAAATAATTCCTAAATCCCTACGGGACCTTGAAAGCTTAAGACAAGTTTTTAATCTTACCTACTTTATCTGACGGGTAGTTGGTAGAGCTAGGAGGGCAGAATGAAGGTGGGAGATTGTGAGTCAGTCTAATCTTGTACAAGACAATGGCCAATAATGGCAAAATCTTTAGCTTTTTCCTTTGCTTTTAATTTTAAGCAACTATGTCTATTAAGTTACTATTAAAAAGACTTACTTGCTTATGGCTTTTGGGTATGTAACCAAAGCTCTCTTCCCCATACTTCCTCTCCTATTTGATTTAACATAGATTTTTTTAATTTAGGAAAAAATAATAAAAAATATGGGGTGGGCATTTATTTTTTTATTTTTATTTTTTTGAGACGGAGCCTCAAGCCATCCCCCTGGGTAGAGTGCCATGGCATCACAGCTCATAGCAACCTCCAACTCCTGGGCTCAAGCGAGTCTCCTGCCTCCGCCTCCCAAGCAGCTGGGACCACAGGCGCCCGGCCATTTTTTGGTTGCAGCCGTCATTGTTGTTTGGCGGGCCCGGGCTGGGGATTCGAACCCGCCACCTTAGGTGTACGTGGCTGGCGCCTTAGCTGATTGAGCCACAGGCGCCGAGCCAGGGGTGGACATTTATTGATCAACAAGTCAAGGTGAAATACATTTCTAGACCCACTCAGTGTACCAGGTACTTCTGAGACTGAGGAATGTCATTCAGAATGCTTGTAAATCTCTTACTCAGTTTCAGGGCTGGCTTTCTTTTTTGCCAGTTATCACTTTGTATCACTTAAAAAAAAATCCAATGGAAGACAAAGGTAAATCTTGTCATACGAGAAGACTCACATATTTAAATTCTATTATAACTCTTAACTGGTAGGTGTGGATTTTCTTTAGTAATGAGATGAAGAATATTGGAAGCCACTATATCTGGCAAAGAGTGTGGTGTTTTTTTGTAAATAGATCATGAGCCTGGGCAGCGCCAGTGCACTTAGCTGTCGTGAGGATGGAGGCAGCTTCACACCTGCGTCCCAGGCTTACTGTTGGCTATAGTGACCAACTGTTGTGGTTCCTATTCGTTTTCCTGAAATTCTGGTCTAAGCACCCAGGGGAATGATTGCACTGCTGAGCCTTTTCTGCATGACTTTCATCCTTAAGATGTATATCTCTTGCTCAGACCCCAGGGCCCTGACAGGTTTGATGTCCTCGGACAGTTATGATTCCTTTGGGAATTCTGAAAGACCGACACAAATAATTAGACAATTGCATAAATTCTTGCCTCTTTCTAAGGAATCAAAAGCACTTTTTGTTCATATCATTCATCTTTATTTGCTTGTAACAAAGATGAAGGGATTATAGGCCTGTCCTAACAAAAAACATTTTTGTATATAGATGTTATTCTTTTTTTTTGGCTAGGGTTGGGTTTGAACCCGCCACCTCTGGCATATGGGGCTGGCACCCTACTCCTCTGAGCTACAGGTGCTGCCCTATAAAGGTGTTATTCTTCATTACAAATTTATCTACCTGTTTTCGGCTTTGGAACCTTTACTTCTGCGGTGGTTTAGCTCTTGCCCTGAGTTACCAGAAGGTATTATAACTGGTAACACTGGTGGTTTTCTCTTCGTTTATGCCAGAGTTCTAGGAAGCGCTCTCTTATCCTGCTGGAATGAGAAAGAGGAGCAGGGGTGATTCAGGGGATGTTGCAGGTCTTGTCCCACCTACCCGGGATGTTCCCTCCATGCAGTTGGTGATTGCTCACTGTGAACCTCTTGTTGGATTTCTGTCCCACACCAAGCCTTATAAAGGTAAGGATTGGAATAGATTCAAGCAGCCTTAGGCTTTTGGATCGGAGGCACCAGATACTTCTGGGAAAAATGCCCCCAATTTTATTTTGATAACCAGCTAGTTTGGAAACATCCCCAGTCATCCACCTGTCACGTCAGTGTCATGTTTTTCTTACTTTTGTTGCATAGTTCGTAGAAGACATTTTGACTCCAGAAAAGCAGGAGACCCACTATAATCTCACATTATTAGTTTCTTAGAAATTCAGCTTTATAAAAAGTATCCTATATGCCATCTTGCTTTTTTATTTTACCGTAGGCTGGTTAATAACTTTATTTCAGACCAAGCTTGGGAGCACTAGGCTGGGTGATCTCTGGGACTCCTCACAGGGCCCCCATTCCACGATTGGCTCTAGGCTTCCCCTTACTCTTAGGGGAGTAAGGAGAAAGGAGAAGGTTGGGGAATATTTAAGTAATATTCAGGACATTGCCAGAAACTTCTCTGAGCGTTCTTCTAAAACCATTCATTGGTAATGTTTACACAGGGTTACTTTGATAATCTGCAAATCAGCTGCAGATTCCTCTCTAAGACACAAAATTAAGAGCTATTGAAGAGCTTTTTGGAATCCTGATCCAGGTTTCCACTCCTACACTCCTTGGACCTAGCTCCCTTAACTTGCTTGGGTTTCTGAGTCCTCAAAGCTAAGTAATTGAAGCCAGCTCTCCCACGTTCCCATGAATTTAACTGTACAGCTTACTGTTCAGATAATTTCACATTGACATCAATCATCAAAGCTATTAAATTCCAGTTCATCCTTCCTGCAAAGTAATTTTACAATGGCTAGATTGGTCCTTAAAGTAATTTTATAATGGCTAGACTTTGGTCCATTTGTAAATCAGTTATCATTGTGAAGAAAGACTTTTTCCTTTCAGTAGTATTCATATTGCTTTGTTAAAAAAAAGTAGCAAAATAAAAAAGCAAAGGGAGCAAATCCCTGTCTTTTGTGACTGTTTTCTGGTCAGTACAGAAAGTATTATTGCTATTTTTTTTAACCAAGATTAAGCAAAAATAATGATAAATAAAAAAAGAAAAACACTATTCTATTCCATACATCTACCTCTCTGTTTTTGTGCCCGTACCATGCTGTTTTGATCACTATAGATTTATAGTATAGATTGAAGTCTGGTAGTGTGATTCCTCCTGCTTTGTTTTTATTTCTGCGTAATGTCTTGGCTATTTGAGTTTTTTCTGGTTCCATATAATAAAACGAAGTATTATTTTTTCAAGGTCTTTAAAGTATGACAGTGGTGCTTTAATAGGGATTGCATTAAAATTGTATATTGCTTTGGATAGTATGGACATTTTAACAGTGTTGATTCTTCCCAGCCATGAGCATGGTGTGTTTTTCCATTTGTTACCATCTTCAGCTATTTCTTTTCTCAGAATTTCGTAGTTCTCTTTATAGAGATCTTTCACGTCCTTTGTTAGG